>VWPU01014009.1:0-29665 GCA_013398955.1 Callaeas wilsoni | reverse complement strand
GCCCAGGCTCTGCCAACTGAATACAAGCAGTGAGGGACACAATGTCATCATCCATTCCTCCTGTGATGTCACAGTCCACGGCTCAGTGACATCAGCCTCCACTCCTCATCAGCCTCAGTGACAGCAAAAGAGGCGTTTTGCCTTCTGGTCACCCCAAGATAAGCAGCGAGGGAAGCAAGGTCACAACCCATTGCTCAAGGATGCCACAGTCCACAGGTTGGCAACATCGGCCTCCTCCACCTGGTGTTGGCACAGCAGGCCTTCCATCCCTGTAGGCAGATGGTGTTGGAGAAAAAAAATGAAATATCATTTCTTGTTTCCACCTTCTACACTCCCATGTTGCTCTCCCTTGGTCACCTGCATCATGTGTCTGTGGCCATGTGTCTCATCCTGCCTTTAAAGGTCTCCCTGGAATACAGTGACAGGACACAGGAGAATAATTCAAAGCTGTGCAGGGAGAGGCTGTTACTGAAATTGGCCAAATAGAAACTTTCTAACACAATTTTGGGCATGAGAAAGCAGGCATTCTTTATTACACCACGCTAGTCACTCAGAGGATCCCTCCTCTAATCGAACGCCTGGAGTGTCAGGTGAACAGAGTTTTTATCATACACACTGATTACATGTTCATTAGCTATCCCTGCTTACTTGATGGATATGTATTACTTTATTTTACAAGTTTGCACCCCTTATTGGAAGTCCTTATATGGTTCTTTGGAGTCTGTCTTCCACATCCAGTGTCCTTTTCAGGTGTCTGCTCCTCGACCTTTGCTTTGGAGTAAGCACAATACCAATTTTTGCACAATAACTTCTGCTTTGTCAGCCTTGCAGAGCTGAGCTGGCATCCTAGCTGTGTTTTGCATGACTTCTGTTTGCCTAAGTTACATCCTGCATCCATTTCTTCAAGGCTGTGCTGCTCTGTGCTATAGTCCTTATCAAGTCCTCCCTTTTCTTGAGACAAAGTTCCTCATGAGAACTAGTTTCTTAATACCTATACTTAATTTTACAGCATAAGGCATTACAGCTACGCACAGATGTCTTAACTAAGCCCAGCTGGGTAACCATGAAGTAAGTTTAGTCTAGATTTCTTCAAATCCCCAGGAGGTGTTGTCTTGATCTAAGGGGCTTTGGCTCTTTTGGTTCAGGAATAATGTATCCACAATTTTACTCTGTCCATTTCAATGCAGTAAAAGTTGTCAATAGAATTTGGAAAGGTCTCTTCCACTTTTGCTGTAGCAGAGCATTTCCCCAGTCTTTCAAGCACACCCAAGCTCCTGGTTGGTGTGCATAATTCTCTTGGTCTGGAGATCAACACTGGTCACTGCAAGTCCTGTAAAGTTTTACTAAGAGAAATGAGGTAATTATTCAAATAAACCTTTCATTTTATGTGTCTATTTCCTGAAATGTGTGGTACTTGATAGGGTCGACCATAAAGCAGCTCATAGGGGCTGATTTTGCTGATGCCCCATGGCTGAATTCTAATTTGAAGCAGAGCAACAGATAAGGCTTGGACGCATGTCAAGGAGGTTTCCTTGATGTATTTTACCCAATTGCAGTTTGATTGTATAATTCATTCTCTCTACTTTGCCATTAAGTTGAGGCCTATAAGGAGTATGAAGATCCCAAGCTATTCCCAAGGCCTCCCTAATCTCTTGTACCTCTTCTGCAATAAAGTGGGAACCTTTGTCTGATGATATTCCCAAAGGTGCCCCAAATCTCGATATTACTTGATTCAACAGTATTTTAGCTGCTTCCTTGGACTGGTTGGTGCGACAAGAGAAGTCTTCTGGCCACCCAGAAAAGGTATCCACCAGAACTAGGAGGGATTTATGCTCCCCTTTTCTGGGAAATTTAGTAAAATCCATCTGCCACTATTCAGTAGGAACACTTCCTGATTTTATGGCTCTTAGCACTACTTTGTGAACTGTTTTAGGGTTGTTTCTTTTACAAACAATACATTTTTGGAGTCTTGATTGTGCAATCTGAGCCAATTTCAGACCCAATTACAGATTTTTGCAAATGTTTCAAAAGTTTTTCAGTACTCCAATGAGTGGCTTTGTGTTTGCAATTCATTATTTCATGCAAGATTGATTCTGGGACTACTTTTTGCCCACTTGGGATAACTGCCCAGCCTCGTGGATCAAATCTTGCTTCCATGGTTTCAATTAATTGACAGTCCCTAGCACTATGCTCTGGTTTTTCTACTGGGAGAGGTATCTCTGGCAGGAGTATTAAAGATAAAACTGTTTTCTAACATGCCTTTTTCTGCAGCCTCGTTGGCTAAATGATTCCCCAATTCCAGTTTGGTCTTACCCAGCTGGTGTGCTGTGCAATGCATGATGGCTAAATGACTCCCCAATTCCAGTTTGGTCTTACCCACCTGGTGTGCTCTGCAATGCATGATGGCAACTTCCACTGGTTTCTGGATATTTTCGAGTAAACCAAAGATTTGTTTTCCATTTCTGATCGATGTGCCTTGAGATGTCAAAATGTCTCTTTCTTTCCAGTCCCGTGTGCATGTATCACTCCAAAGATGTATTTTGAATCAGTTCAAATGTTAACTCATTTTCCTCTACTCAGTTCCTGTCTGAGACTGAAATAGTTCATGCCTCAAACATTGATATAGTTTTGCTCATTGGAATAAAAACTGTGTAAAGAAGCTACAACCAGAGAAGACTCCCTGAAGATAACTGACTTTGGACTGAAAGTCAAACTGCTGAGATTAGATAAAGGGAAAACCCATTCTTCAATCACCTGAAACAAACAAGTAAACAAGGAAAAGGATGTGAGCCAAACCCAGCAGCTGTGCTAAGAATCATCGCTGCCTCGCTTCAGATTGGGGGAGGTTGTAGCCCACAGACCCATTTGCTGGGAGCAGGTTTGCACAGATTTCCCTCCCAACCGAGGTGGGGGGAGGAAGTTTCGGTTTGTTGCAACCTCTGCTTAGGGGCAGTGAACCCATCATCCTTTACACAAACTGGCTATGGAACGCCCAACCCTGGGAAGGCCACATCCACGGGACATTCATATGAGAGGCAGCTGAGGAGGTGCTTTAATCCATCAAAGGCTCCCCAAAGTGCCCCCCAGAATCATTCCTGAGGCCTTGCACCACAAGACCGCATGTGATGCAACAAACTCAGAGTCTATTGTAAGAGACTGTGGCAAACTCCCAGGGAGGTGCCTGGATTTTCCTACCTGGCCTGAGAGTGTATTAACCCATTGGATTCTAAGCTTTTCAGGGGGACTTTCACCTCCAAGAAGACCAGCTGGAGAGGATCAATGGAACATTGTTGGGATCCACAGAGTGGTGATATTTTCCTTATTTTGTCCCTGTTACTCTCTTTCTGTCCCCCGCACCTATTTCCTATTTCTTTCTTTCTCTCTCTCTCTCTCTCTCTCTCATATTCACTATTAAATAAACCCCATACTATTGTCACTGGCATATGGTCTCATTTGCACCTTAATTCAGGCAGGGGCATTTTGAAGAACTTTAGTAACTGGATCATGACAATTCCAAAGCTCAAGTGACTGAAATTAGTTCTACTTTCTGGGCAGAAACATCAGAGGGGAGTGCCCCTGATTCGATTACCTCAGAGTGTGGAGTCATTGTGTATCCAGATAGTTGGGTAGGCGGGTTGAGGGCATGGTCCTGTGTCAGATCAGCTGCTCCTGCTGCCTGCTCTGCTTTTGGCATCTGCTATGCTGCGGGTGTGCAGCTGCAGCAGGATTTCCTGTGGGAAGAGATGCCACCACTGGCATGGCCCTGGGACTCCAAGGACCCATGGCTGTGCCCCCCAGCACAGGCGTGCCACACACGGTGGGGCACATGGGGAAGGGCATTAGAAGGGAGGGAAACCAGAGTCCAGAGACTATGTGAGGGAAATAACAATTTATTACCTTTTCCTTGAATAAGGAGTTGCAAGAGCCCTGCTAGAGCTGCTGATGGATTGGCTTCTTGCACCCTGGGGCTAGGGTCCCTCCTCCATTTGGGGCACTTCATCCGCCCAGGCAAGTGGCCCCTGTCCCAGTCAGGAGCAGGGGTACTGTGACTTCTGCCCTGGGCAGAGGGACCTGCCACTGTCACCACATCCTTCCACAGGTCCTCCTGATGCTGGTCCTACCCTGCAGGGATGGGCACAGGTGGGGAGCGGCTGTGAAACCCAGGGTGGGGGTTTAACACTGACTGCTCTAAATGAGTTGTCTGGAAGCGACAGTTTTCCTTTTTCTGCCAACCAAGGCTATCAGTGTTTCTGTGTTTGTATTAATGAAAAGGGTAGAGTATAGCAAAACAATGCCTTTATTCAATTGATTTCATTTTTTTCTTTCATGACATTTTTTCTGTGAAAAGTCTGAAAATCAAGGACATCTTTTTGGAAGCGCTCAGAATCCACTGTCTGTGACCTTGATAGTCACAGTGTGAGCCTTCAGAACATTGAACTGACTAAGTGAAGGCAGGAACTCTTTGGGCTTTTTTTTAGAGGAAGGAAAAAACCAAACCCAAACCTGTTTTCTGAATCCTCTGGAAAATCTGACTTATTCAAGAAAGTCTCATTTGTAATGTGTGGATTTTCTGTTCATCATTCATTCAGACACATGTGAAGCCAGACCAATAATGCTCTTTTTAATGATTTAACACAGCTGATTGACATGAAATCACTTGAAATTTTGGCCTCGACTTTCAATGATGTTTTGAATATGAGAATGTCCATTTAGGGGAGGAACAGAATGCATTTGCACAGTTCCATTATGGTTTTTTGTTCAACACAGAGATCGTCTCATTTCCCCTTCTTTAGCCTTAAGAATTAAAGTCAACTGCTTTGGAAACGCAGCGCAAATGTAACTTTTTCTGCTATTTTGCTAACATTTTTGCATGAGCTGAAAAGACTCAGTTTCAATTTGCTTTATAGAATTCTTTGTCACTGTGGGACTGGCAAAAGACTACAGGAAATTTTTTTTCCACCATAAATTTTAAAATATTTTACAATATTTTAAAATAGTATTATAAAGACTATTTGGCAATACTAAAGTTTTGCTTGCTGTGTAAGTTTATTAAGTCTGTATTTTAAAACATACCTTACCAACAGGCTTTCAGTTCAATTATAGCAGTTGCTTTTCAGTAGGCTAATTTTCCTGTAGGACTAGACAAGGAAAGTAATCACTTAAGAAATTGAGTTTTCCACATTGTTGTGGTGCAGGAATGGTATTCCCCAGTTTACTGTTCACACTGAAACACCTCAGACCATGTGCCACTCACTGACTCCCTCACCACTTTCCCTGTGGCAGGATGGAGAGGAGAGCACAAATAGGTAAAGATGACTAGGTTGAGATAAGAAAAATTTACTAGAAATAGCAGTGAAATAAGAACGTAAACGGTAACAACACTAAAAGCAGAGTGGAGAAGAGGCAAATGAGTCACACGAGATCAATCACCACACAGAACTCGGCGCACCCCATAACTTACAGGACACCAGCCAAGGAAGGACAAACCCCTTCCATTTCCTCCTGCCATGTGGGAGGTGGTATCCAATGACCCCAGGGGATTTGCAATTTGCTGTGCTCCTCCTGGCTGCTGCAAAAATTACCCCTGTCCTGGCCGGATTCAGGACACAGGATCTGCCCTGTGAGTCCTGGCTCTTGCTCTGGATGAGAGACCCTCATGGCATCTGCCCCGGCAAAAGGGACTTCAGGACAATCTCTCACTTACTGACATTACCCCCCCTTTGCCCCTGCCCCAGCTCCCTTTTTGCCTCCAGGAAACTTTGAACAGAAGTAGCACTCAAAGTACAGTTCTGCACATACTGAATCGGCAGGAATGTGACTCGCATGTCACTCTTGGCACGTGTAGCAAGGACAAAGAAAGCTTTTGAGGGGTCTGGGTCTCAAGGCATTAACTCATGCAATATGGGCCCTGTTTCTGAGAGGCACGACCAACAGAGGAGCAGTCTAGCGTGGAGAACAGGGGGATCTCCTGAGCCAGGGAAACTCTAGGAGAGCAGAGAGACGCAGACGCCGGGCGGACACCAAGCGACACCTGCTGCTGGCGCAGAGGCACCGCGGAGACATGCACACTGGTGTGAGCTTGCTATGCTTTACTGGCAGAGCCAGCCTGTGCCATGGCTGGCGCTCTTCGGGCTCTGGCTGTATGTGGCCCAGCCCCAGGCTTGGCTCAGCGGTAGCGGCGGCGGCGTCTTCGGCTGCGGTCCCGGCGATATCCACGGCGGCGGAACATGGCCCGACGCCTCCTCCGCATGCCCCGGCGCCGGGAGCGCCTCCGGCTCCGGCTGCGGCTCCTGCTCCTGCTCCGGCGTCCTCTCCGACCGTGGCAGGGCATGATGGTGTTGGATGAGTGCTGCGTGCGTGGCTGGCCTGTTTTATACAGGTGCCGGGGCGGAGCACATTGTGACAGAGCCAACACCAGCCGTGAGGTCACAATGGCATATGCAGTACATATGCATTATATTTCTCAGACATCATTAAATATGCATAAATGGCTTGAGTCTGCACAGTTAGTCTCTGAGGGTCTCCTTGGGGGTCTTTAGAGACCCTGGGTGGTTGCCAAGCTTCTGGACTTTGGTTGACCTTTCATTGTGGTCTTCCATATAGTAGTCATTTTCATCTTGGTTATCTGAGCTGCACAATATGTTCTGGAAAAAACTGCATTGTTCTGTCTTGGCTTTGGATATAGGTGGTTTCAGAGCTCTGTGTTCTGCCAACCATTACTTCCTCCGAAGCTATTTTTAACAATCCCCCACATAGAGACTCCCGAGATTTATCTTGGAAGTCTCACTTCTAAAACTAATTTTCTTATCGATGATAATAATGTTTGTTATTACAAATATTTCCAAAATATCTTATGAAAGCTGGAATACATTGAATTATTACACAACACAAAATGCAAACTGCAACAATTCCAGCATGTGTTATAAATAATTCTTTAAGCCATTAAAGGTCTGGTAGCCATGAGGAAAGCCAGTCCCACCAAGAATAGGGACTTTAGTCTTCTCCCATTCTTGAATTGCTTTTTTTTAATTGATGATATTCCACATTGCTGGAAATCAAACCCATCAGCATTCTTATAACAAATCCAGCAATTTGTAAGCTTCTTGGTTTGCACAAGCTTGATTTTCAAATTTAATAGGTTTTTTTCCATGGCTTACCCCTTCATGACTTACCTTTACTTTTATGGCATTTCTTCTAAATAATTCTACACAGCATAAAAAAGGTCATATTTTCACACTTTAACAAGTTTAAGCTTCAAATTCTCAGCTGACTCTATTTTGCCCTTTAGTTCCTCAAGTGTTGGGGCTGGTTTCCCTCAGGGGAGGTGTATCAATGCACTGATCCCATCCCCTTTTATTGCTGCAGCAGTGCTTAGGAATACTTGAAATGGTCCTTTCCACTTTTCTTTAAGTGCCTCGTTGCTCTGCATTCTGACGTAGACACAGTTCCCAGCTTGATGAGGATGTAACTGAGCATGCCAAGTCATCAGGAATGGCCAAACAACAAACCTGTGCAAAGATGAGAGCACTTTTCCCAAAGATGATACACGCGGTCTTAAATGATCATTTCCTATCCCATGACTGTCTCCAGAAAGGATTGTAACTTGGTAAGGCCTTCCAAAGAGCATTTTATATGGGCTCATTTTTCTTCAGAAGCCACTTGAATTCTGATTCTCAGCAGTGCAAAGGGAAGTGCTTGTGGCCACTTCAGTGAGTTGTCCTGGCAAATTTTGCTCATTTGTCTTTTTAGACTCTGATTTGTTCTCTCAGCCTTGCTGCTCAGGTACGCCTACTCCTTAGCCTACTCCACGGGCTAAGTAGGTCCCATTTAACATGGAGTGTTTTGCATAGTTTTTGTACAGTTTCAGCTATGAAATGAAAATTTCTATCTGATGACATTCCGAACGAGATCTCTAACTTGAGTATTATTTCTTTAATTACTACTTGAGGTACTTCTCTAACTTTGTTGGTGTGACAAGGAAAAGCCTCTGGCCTTGCAGAAAATGTGTCTACTAAAACTAATAAATACCCATATTGTTCTTGTTGAGGTAACTCAGAAAAATCTCTTTGGCATTAATCTCCTGCACTAATGCCTTTTTTTGTGATCCCTAACAGCAGTCTTTTGTAAAACTGCATTATTCTGCAAGCAGATTTTACATTTGCTAGCTACACTTGTCACAAGCCCTGTCAGCCTAACACTAAGTGCCTGCCTTCTCAAATTGTCTACCATGCCTTCAATACCCCAATGAGTTTCTTTGTCCTCTACAATTTGTCTCATTATTTCTTGAGGCACTCTAACTTGTTGATTTGTTGTTACCCACCACTCTACAGGATTAAATCAGGCATTAAAAGTTTTTGCCAATTGATTGTCTTAATCATGATGTTCTGTGACTGATTTGGAAAAGTTCACATCTTTAGAAAGAATTGCCAACAAGATGCTTTGTTCTGTCACCTCTCCAGCAGTTTTTTCTGCCAGTCGGTTTCTGATGTTGACAGGTGCTTGTCTGAACTGGTGAGCTTTGCAGTGCATTATTGCTACTCTAGTAGGTAACTGGACACTCCCACAGCTTTCCGTATTTGATCGGCGATTCTGATTCCTTGCAGAGTGATTGAGGAACATAGCAGGGTTCAAGGCAGAAGTTGTCTTTAGCACCACATGTTCTTGTCTCAGAAGTACCACCTATTACTTTAACATTCTGCTCAGGGATAACCAGTGACTGAATTAAGGTGGAAGGAAGACCATCAGCAGTACAGATGTTATTTAACAGTAAATGTGAACCAGAGAGATAGAAACAAATAGGAGGAGAGAGGTGGGGTGGGGGGAAGAGAGAGAAATTAAGTAGGAGGATATCATCACTAAATGGATTCTGCGTTGCCCAACCAGTCCTTTGTCACCATGGTCTTCTCTATAGTGGGGGTCCCCAAGTTGCTCTGGAGGTGCCACCTTTATACTGCCCAAGATTTGCATACCCACGTGGTGGTTTCCTTACCCACAGTCTCTACAGTGGAATTTTTTTCTGGTCTGCTAATTCCAAACCTTCACCTCTGTTAGGCCAAGGCTTAGTGCTTTTCTTATGCCATTTGTGCTTATCTCAAATTTCTGTTGTGGTCGCTTATCTTATGGGGACATTATTCTTTGACAGTGTTCTGAAACAGTTAATTGTGCTCTTGCACCTTGTGAAAAGGGAGCTTTGAAAGCAGGGACTGGATATATGAAGGCACTGCTCTATATTACTGCTCTACCAGTATCCCTGCTGTATGGTCATGAAAAATCAAGACTTTTTTCTCTGCCATTGCATTACGTTGTAAGTCCTGGTTTAAAAGTCAACAACAGCAAAGCCCAGAATCTGTGCTGCTGAAACCTTATCTAAAACTATATTCCTTTTTAGAAATTCTCCCTCTGTAGTGCAAAACTAATCAAGAACAAAGAAATGTGAAAGAGATTGCTGATGGGAGAACCTGGTTAAAAGGAAGAGCCAGGCACTAGAAAGTCACAGGGAATGGATTTTTTCTTTCCATTTGATTTTTAGTAATCTGACAGTTGACTGAGGCACCACTTTTTCCCTCAGCAAGTTTTCAAGTCTGCATGCTGGAGATGAAAACCTGTCACAGATTTATTGCAGAGCAGTTTACAGAAACATGTAGATCAAACCTCAGTGATTTCATTGGTGTTTGTTGAACTCAGCCTTTTCATGGAAACTCCAAAAGCTACAAAGCCTTGGCTGTGGTTTCCTGGAGTTCAAGTTTGAACTGTGCTGTGAGCTCCTCTCCATCTTAGCTGCAGAATTTCTTTCTTCAAAAGCTGTAGAAGTGGTACAAACTGAAAAGGACATTGAAAAGCTACACAGAAATGCACAAGGAAGATTTGATTTCTGATCGCAGGGACACACCCAGTAGGGCAGAGTTCAGTTGCTATGTGAAATCTGTGTGTTGTCTCTTTTAGAGGCTGAATTTGTAAATTACGAGTTGGGTTTAGCCTGGAGGCATGTTTAGAGTGTGCAGATGCCTCTTGCAAGTGGTGGCGTGCTTGTAGAGTAAGGTACTTTGAGATGGTCTTTCCACATTTCTTCTGGACATACACACAGTACCCGCAAACCTTGAGATGGCTTTGAAAGGATTCCTGCTTGAATCTATAAACATGTGAGCATCTTTCTTCAGGAGCCAGTTACAAAATTCTGACCAGTTGGTGAAGGAAAAATCTGTACTATGTTTCAAGTTGCTGCTTAGGCTGAAGCTTTTGCGTGGACTGAGCCATGAAAACAAATGCACTTTTGGAAATTAAATGCCCACAGCAAAGCTGTTCTTACAAGATGTAGTGAGCATATTGTGACTATTGGTATTTCTGTCCAGCTTTTTTGCCACTTTTACACTTCTTTCTGAACTTCTGCTATACCATGTAATAATTTCAACAATAAAATAAAGAAAAAGGCAAGTGGAACATCACACGACAACTCTTTCCTCTCCTAAAGACTTAAAGCTCAGGTAGCTTGAAGATTGGCGAGAATGGCTGATCTTTAATAGGACTACTGTGTGTACACAGTGGCAAGGGAAACTAATAAGGAATAGAAAGGATTGTGTGGTTTTTAAGCTTGCCATAAAACCCCAAATGGAAAGCAGAGAGAGATTACCAAGATCTTTAGTGTTCCTTCGTGTTTCTGCTGACTTTTCCTTATGGCAGCTCTTTTTATTATCTTCATTCTTTACTATTTCTTTAAAAAGAGGGCTTCAAGGTTATGTGTGTAGTGCTTCTCTAATGCCTTTGAAAGGAGCCAAAGAGCAATTTACAAGTGCAGAGCTCTTTCCAACCCAATCTTGCCACATTAATGAGGAGCACTCGGTTTTGGCTGCAGGTTATAGGAGCCTTAGTGCCAGTAATCCCTATAGAATGGAATTGGCTTTCCTGCTGACAAGAGAGCAGAAACTCATCCAAATGTTGGGCCTCTGCAATTGGCAGGGAAATGGTGATAAAAATATGGCATGAGAAGAACTTGAGCTTTCTTCTCAATTTCTTGTTAGAACCTCGATGTTGATCTCTCTCTCCCTCTGTTTCTCTCAAGCTGTTGTCTTTTGTGAATTTCCATCTGTTGCTGCATGACTTGAATGGCTGTGCAGATGCCACCTCATGCCTTCAAATAAGAAAAGCGGAGCTGGGCTTAACGCTGTGGTAACGCAGAACCTCTAGAATAAAGTGGTCATGCCCTCTTTCTAAACGCCGGGACTGGCTGTTGTGGAGAAGGTCGTGTGTGCCCCATTATTAAATTTGTAGCTTTTTCTGAGTAATGTACTGTGAGAACAGAGCTCTGAAGGACTTTTTCAAGCCCATCCAGTGGGTATTTTTCGGCTTTTTAAAGATCTCCTGATCAAGAGTGTCAAAATTCTGCTTTTCTGCAGGAAAAAGAAAAGATCCTTCCATTGCCTCCACATGCTCTGCAACAACCAACCAACCAGACTAGTTCAGGTGAGAAAAGCAGCGATTAACTCTTGCCACTCTCAGTGGGTTACAGTGTCACGCTCTTTCCTGTGTTGGAAGGATGAGTTTGAGAAGGTTTTGCTGGGCCTCCAAGGCTCAGAGCTGAGATGAACACCAAGGTGGGTAAGGCCAGGATGGGCCCTCACTTCCTGCAGTGCAGTTGCACACGGTCAGCTGCAGCAGTGGTGTTGCATGCCCTCATCGCGTTTGCAGTGCAGGAGGGGAGGGAGGAGTGTGTGGGTGTGTGGTGAAACAGTGGAAACTGCTCCCAGCTTCTGTCAGAGCAGTGATGTTGGCAAGGGCAGTCAGGCCTCCTGCAGCTCTCGGGCTCTGGGACACCTGCGGCCTTTGGAGCAGGCCTGGCAGGGCCCTGGGTCATAGTGGATACAGCCAGTGGTGCTCCATGGCAAGGCTGAGGGCAGGTGTGGCCCAGCACGGAAGCACCTGAGTGAGGCCTGTGCTAAGGCTCTTGCTAGGGGATGTCACTAGGCAGAAGGCAGTAGTCCAGGCTATTGCTTCTCACGTACCTCCCAAATGTGGAAAGGTATCTGTAGTTTTCTTAACAAAAATGTCCGGCACACCAGTCAGATGCATCTGGCCTGGGATACATCCCTGGCACAAGTTGTTGTCTGTCTTGGTACCGAATTTCAACTTGTTAAGTATTTACTGCTTGTAAAATTTAATCTCCAGCTGGTTTGAAGGATTCATTCCCATGTGGAGGGATTTTTTGTCATCCAAAAAGAACCAGGTCTTCAGGCCCAGAGGAGCAGAAGCATTGGTGTGGCAGTGTTGGGAATTGGCATCTATTATTCCCATTGCCACTTCATCTTAGATTAGTATCACGACCTTGATAAACTGCACTCATGTTGATTTGAGGAAGGAGAGAATGAAATAGATTTTTCTTTCATCAGCAGCTTTAAGCATGACTTTTGCCCTCCTTAGGAGCTGATGTAGTTTTGGTTTTTGTTGTGCTTTCAGACTAGTCTGGAGTTTGTTTTTGTGACTGTTTTACAAGTGGCTCTGTTCAATGGTTAGTGATGGAACTGCTGTTCTCTAGAAGAATCAAATTTTATCATTGATTCTGCTTTGCCATTAGACAAACAAAAATGTAGCTCAAAAGCTCAACTCTGTGCACCTAACTCCATAAATACAGTCCCTGCCAAAAATGTTTTGGAGATGGATTTTCAAAAGTAAATGTAGCTTAATTTTTTCTTACATAGGAAGACAATATAATTTAACAATGTTTCTCCTCTTCTTGAAGCTGCTGTGTTTCTTGGTCCTTTGACATTGTAATGAGTGCCAATGTTTTCTAAGTGTGCTACACTTGCTAATGAAGTAAACCTCTACAATGTAAAATATTAGTAACTAACTCTCATAGAAATGTGGCAGATTTCTAGAGTTACCGGACTACATTTTCTGGAAGCACATGAGCTTGCATGTAGAAACAGCCAGTCATAGAGGGGCTGACTCGAAGTTTGGATGTCTGTGCTTGACATTTGCCATGTGCTTGGTGTAAAATTGCATGTGTGCTTTATGGAATAGAAACATATCAGAATATTTCTTAGAGTACACTCATAGAAAAGCAATCTAATTTTTCCATTATAAAATACGTAGCCATTGTCTCCTTGGAGCAATACCAGCGCTACAGGGATGACTTCAATGCAGAGTATGAGGAATACCAGAATTTACATGCTCAGATTGACAAGATCAAAAAGAACTTCAGACAGCTGAGTGAACAATGGAAGTCTCTGACTCCAGGCTCCGACGCCTATCAGGTAAAGAAGCACAAAACCATGAAGACTGTGCTTCATCACAGCAGAGTTTTGGATTCCCTGCTGCTGCTCAGTGAGACAAAGGGAAACTGTGGAATTGGCATATATGCTCAGACACTGCGTGGGCTGGGTCTGATTTTTGCAAGACCCTGCCCCAAAAACCCTGTTTGAGCTGTCTATGAACAAAGAGTAAGGTGAGAGGTGTTCCAAGCAGAGCCTTGGAGAATGTACTCCTTCTCTTGCCTATTGAGAAGCTTAATTGCAGATCTTAGGTGATGCCGGGAGTTGGGGATTTGTTTTTGCAAACCTCCTGGAAGAGTGGCTCACAGAGAAGAAAATCTCTAGAGTCAAACTGAATGTACTTTTAGTGTTTTCCCTAAGTTTGCGTTTTATGGTGGTAGTGAAATGTTCTTCATGTTTATTTTTCTTCAAGATGCTGCTTCATCGAATTCTAGCAGATTATCAGCAGATACAACAGGTATGTGTGACACCAGACCTGCAGGACATGGTGACTGCTGAGTCTGGCTCAAAGCTTTTTTAAAGCAACGGACGTCAAATTCTAAACTCTGCAGAAACTTTTGCATACCCTAATTTTCTTTTGATTTCTCCTTCACAGGGTAGCCCCAGCTACTCTGAAATGAAGAGCAGGTGCCAGTATCTCCACAAAAAGCTGTCACATATTCAGAGCCACATATCTGAATTTGACAAGCAGTAAGTGGAGTCCTGGCACCAGTCATCTGCTTTAGCCTAATAATATCTATGAACTCTGGAATTTTTTTATTTCAAATAGAGGATTAGTTATTTTAGGATTATTCAAGTTAATATTGAGTAGTAGGTTATGTTAGCACTGAGTAGTAGATTATTTGTTAAAAACCTAGCATTAGTTCAAAGAACTTTATAGAAGTTAGTACTGAACTTTAACAGTAAAGAAACTTCACTATTGTTAACTCCTTCTCTCATTGTTGCTTACGTCATATTCAGAGTGCCTTTCTTCTGGTCATTTCTTTTCTTCAAGACTTAGTTTTGTCCACTGAAATAATTCTGTCAGTAGAGGTGGAAGCCCAGTACCTTCACTATGAAGTTGTTCACATTTTTAAAAAATACTGTAGCAAATGGAAATTCTTTATGATAAGTATAGGGATGTTTTCAGACTTTTCTTGTTACTGCAAACTCTTTGCCTTGAGTGGTAGAAGGTGTAGAAATTTGGACAACTCCCTCCCCAAATCACTTTGTTTTGGCAGGTTACAGAGGAATGCACATGGGCTGCTGTAAGCTGTCAGTTGAAGCAGCTCCCAGGACTGCTTGTAAATCATGGCCTTACCTTGTCAGTGAGCCAAGGAATAGCCAGATCCTTTGCAAGTGTTCTGTGAAAGACACAGACAAGCGTGGGAGGCAAGGTACTTCAACCGGTTTTAAAGAGAAATTGAGTTGAAGGAACCCTATAGAAACTCTGTCTGTTTGTTAGCTTTTTCAGAAATAGTCTGTCAGAACCATTATTTGAAGAACGACACAAATTTTAATTCCTGCACAGATCTCTGGGGACTTTGAAGCCTAGTCCTTTTCCTAAGTTTCCTACTGTTTATTTATTGAGCTGACAGGATAGAGGTGTGGTCAGCAATGCCATAACCTTCTTTTGGAGAAGGATATGAAATTAAGTGAAGGAGGATAATATTTGGGAACACTCAAAGGGGGCTGTGAATGCCCCTTTCTTCCTTGGAGAGTATTTTACAAATTCCTAGACTGTCTCCTTGACAATGATGTTAAGTCTCTGTACCTGAGAGATCTTGGGGCATTTTGTGATTGAACACCCGAGCCGTTGCTGCCCTTCTGTTCTCCTTCAACTGAAGTTCACTAAAATGTCACCTCTTCAACCCTGAGACTTGGGTCATTTTTTTTGCCTGGGGCAGGAGTGCTCCTACACCTCTGCAGTGCAGCAGCACAAGGAATGCTGCTGTGGGGAGCATGGGGTGAATTCTGCTGGAGTGCCTCCCCTTGGCCTGGTGACGGCTGCTGGTTGACTGAGAGTGCAAGAGTGCTGCTGTTGAGAATGTGTTGAGACATGAGTTTTACAAGCACATCTTTATTCTGGGTCACATTTCACTGTGCCTGTAAACTGCCTTTAGGATGTGTAATGTCCTCATACTTATTATGCCTGCGTGTTTCTGGCTGTCATTTTTTTCTAGATCCCTAAAAAACAAATGAGAAATAAAAAAACCCACTCTACTCCAAAAAGGAGAAAACAAAAAATGCAACACCCTTAAGTGGAAAAGGTCTTCTGAATTTTACAACGAAAAAGCCATCAAATCCAGTAAATTATAGTTGCTGGAAAGCTTTTTTATATGCCTGTTAAAAATGATTGTATGAGCTCAGGAGGTTCTGTGTAGATTGGATCTAACTCTGCAAGTTCACAGCCAGGGAACAAAGCAGGATCATCCCTGAAGACCAAAAGGCTGCTCGAGACCCTTGGGAGTGGGGCAGGGTACTGTGTCCTTGGCAGAGGAAGGTGATGGGAGGTTTGCACCCTGTTGGCTTCTTCAAGAGCCTGTCATCACTCCTCTGTCCCATGCCAGCCCCCAGCTGGGACAACCCATGGTGCAAAACAGAGCTGAGAATCCTAGCTTGCAGTGCTGCTGGTGAGGCTGCACCTGTGCATGGAGTGGTCCCTATCTGCTGCTGCAGGCGAGAAGATTTTGGTGTTGGATAAATCAGAACTCATCAGGTTCATTAATAAAAAGACACCCCACTCTTTAGATGAACTGGAGTATCCTTGGCTTTCAAAAGGATGAGCCTGTCATAGTCCAGGCTTGTCCAGCTGATTTCTCTCATTAACTGAGCATGGCTGGACGTATAAAAGAATGTAGGTAGTTGTTGATAGTGCATTTACAGCCTATAACCAGCCCTCAAGTCTTTATCCTTTTGAGAAAAGAATAGTGAGAATTTTATGTCTTCAACTTGGAGCTCCCAGGTGAATCTCCAGGTCACATGGAAAATCTTTCAGGTTAAAAACCCTAAGACACAGTCTTCAGCCTGACAGCCACAAAAGTCAGAATCAGGGCTGGCTTTCCTCTGACCAAGTCTGCATCCCTGACACACAAAGGACTTGGCCAGCAGCCTGCACAAGATGAAGATGGATAGAGTGATGTTCTTGGGCTCAGCCATTGTTTTCAGCTGTCCTTGAAGGAGTGGCTGAGAGCGGAGCAGAACTGAGAGAAGGGATGGATCCCAGTACTGGAGGGTTGGGGGTTTTCCCCCATCACTTGTACTGAACCTCTTCCTTTCCAAATGTGACAGCCCCGTATACAGGCTAAAAATGGCTTCAAGATTTCATGAGATATATGCTTTCAAAACAGCCATTTTCATAACAATAACATAGAATGCAAAACACATACAGTAAAAACACTCTGAGAGGACATCACTTTACTGGAAAGTCAGAAGTACTGACCCGGAGACAAAGAATAACTGCAAACCTTTTAAAAAAAAAGTTTTGACCAGAATTCAGCCTTCAACCCCAACCCCAACCCCTCTCTTCACTGATGAAGTGTCCCTGCCTTAGGTGTTTGCCTTCTCTGTCTTCAGCCTGAGTCTTCTGGAGCATACTTGGTCTGGCTGATACATCAGTCTTCGTACTGACACCACTTTCTGCAGTGTTTTCTAAGAGGCACTGTGGACTTAGAAGGAAAGCAAATACTGTGTTACTTGCTCTCCAGCAGCAGCAGAGCTTCCCCTAAAACCACCGCAGTGAAGTGGGCAGAAACTATCCCTAGTAACCCTCGGTGGCTGAATACCACCTTACAACCCTGGAAACAAGGCGCCATCTACAGCAAAGTTAGTGCAACTCCTCTGGATCCATCCCTTCCCACAGTAAATTTCTCGCAGTTCTGCACTTGCCACAAGATGGCAAAAAATTCACCAGACAAGTTCTTACGAAAAAGATGTGCAGGTTCCCACAGATTTACAGTAGTGTCAGTGAAGATGGGATAAAAGTCTTAATGGTGTCCTTGGCTGAAATGCCTCTTGCTTTCAGAACCACTGGAAAAGTCTGACAGGTAACAAAAAAGCGCAGGAGGCCACATGTTTAGCCACAAAAAGATACCCCTACAGAGCCTGGGTAGGGAATTGACAATATCCTGGACATCCTTGGCTGGATCAGTGCTGGACCCAATCCTTTCCTAACTGATCTCCGCTTCCTTTTTCTCTTTCTTCCCTCTTTCTTCAATGCTTCATTAACGAAACCCTTCCTCCCTTCCTCCCAAATTCTCCCACTGCTACCTGAACACACTCTGGCTTTTGGGACACTGCCTGAAGCTCCCAGCTCCCAGCTCAGTGCTGCTGCTGTGGCTCAGTGGGCGCTCAGTTGAGGAGTTCTGAGTGTCCAAGGCGAGGCTGGGGCTCTGACCAACCTGGTCTAGTGGAAGGTGTCCCTACCTGTGCCAGTTTGGACACAAATCCAGGAGGAAACAACACGAGAGGGGCGTCTCTCTCTCTCTCTCTCCTGCCTGCCAGGCAAGCAGGCCCCGGCAGCACCTCCCCCACGGGTTCGGGAACATAATTTCTCAAATGAAAGTGAAAAAAAGCTTATTTAACAAACAGAGTGCCCCGCTGTCACGGGGCAAAAAAGGGTATTGAAACCCCCTCCCCCGTCCCCTAAAAGAGGACTATGGATTTTAGAGCTCTTTCTTTAAGTAAAACCTGCAGTCCTACGCTGGGCCGGGCCGGCCAGGCAGGGTCTGATGATCCCCCTTGGAGGGTCCCGTCGAGCAGGTCCTGGAGATGGCAGCTGGTCTTGGATGAAGAAGCAAGTCAAAAACAGTCCAAAAAGGAACAGAAGCTGCTGAGGCAGATCGCAGTCCCGTCTCTGCTGAAAGGTGAAAAAACTAGAAAGCAAAACTCTTCTAACCAACAAAAGTTGTCAGATCGGGAGAGAAAATGCAAAAATTCTAGTTGTAAGGTCAAGCTAGCCGCTTTGAAGAGTTCTCTCGACTTCTCTCTCCCTCCTTTGCAATTTAAAGGTACACGAGAGATCAAGCAGGCAATGGGGAATACAGTATGGTCATAGAATCACCCCAAGACATCACCCATGGCAGGAGTGTTGGGACAAGATGGTCTTTAAGCCCCTTACAACCCAAGCCAATGTCTCTACCCAAGCCAGTATGGTTCTATGATTCCAATAAGCTACAAAAGATATTTTCAGTGTACCACTCAAATATGCTAATACATATCCATAAGTAATCACATGAGACTGATTAGAGAATTTTTTTTTAAATTTTGTATCAAAATTTTACATATTCAGTCTAAAAATGCGTAATTTTGTCAGGGTACATTAAAAGAAAAACATACAAGAGTTTCAAGACATGCATAATAAAATAGTTTTTCTAACAAGTTTTTTTTTTCAAATCAAACACACCATGGCCTAAGGACAATAGCAGAGGTTATCTGACTATCATGTGGAAAACCTTAGTTGTGCAGAAAGCTTTCTTTTTTAGTCTGTATATTTTAGCTTAGTGCTAGTTTGGGACAAGAACACAAATATATAGGACAGCAAGAATTAAGGTGTAATCCATTATTCAAAAAATTATTTTCCAGAAGTTAATTTTGATAGTTAGCTCTAATGAAGGACTCAGGAGTTGCATCTCTACTTAAACTTAAGCCTAAATATATAATCTCAAATACTTTTAGTATTGCCAAGGGGCATTAAAATTCACCACTGACCTCTTTCTTTGATCCCAGTGCTGCCAGTGCCAGGGGAGTTGGGAAGGTGTTGGAACTAGTGGAAGCGTTCCAGAAACATTTTATCTTTTCAAAACCACTTCCTTAAGTAACCTTTTATTTTTTCAGTTAGCTCCTGATTTTTACTTCATACCATAGTATAAGGTGGGGGGAGGGGAGGTAATATCATAGCAGTTTTTACTTTATGCCATACACTGTTATAAATAAATACCAAATTCAGTACTGCCCTAACCCTTGACTATCTGTGATGGATACAGTCCTAAAGCTTCCACTGAAATCAGCTAGGAATAGCAACTCACAAAGCATCATTATCTACTTTCAGTCATGTTTCTAAATGCTAGAAGTATCAGGTTTAAAAATAGGTTTAAGATACATACATTTCTACAGAAAATCATCTTAGAGAATGAAAATGAGTATTTCTAGTAACATTTCATCTAAGAATGAAAATTTATCAGATGGTCTATGTCTGCAAGTACAGCACATCTGCACCTGATACAGGCAGCATTATGGGGATACTCAGCAAAATGGAAGTGTGGTTTATTGTCTGAAAAGTAGTAAGCATTAATCTCTGAATCTCTGAATAAATAATAAATATTTTATACTCTCTGACTTCGGTATAAAACCTGTGGCTACCACTGACTAAAATGCGTATTAGCAAAATATTTCTCTGGGTTAGATATAAAGTGTTTATATTTCCACTAAGCCTATTTTTAAATACCTGTAAAACATCTACAGAAAATTAAACATAGTATTTTCTTATTTGTTATCCACACACCAATCATTGGCAACAGACTAACTCCTAGCAAAAATCCTGGGAAGGCTTTCAAAGTATTAAAAATGCAGGACTGTGTGAAGCTCAGACAAACATTCACAGAGCTTTTGTGTCACTTTACAGGATATCAGTATGAAGCATTTAATCCTCACTTTTGATAATTGAGCTGGCTTCTGGTAGAAGCACCCGAGGATGCTATCAGATGTCTAGACAAGCTGTAGCTCAGCTGTATGCACAAATTTTTCCATGACTAAGCTAAAAATTACAGTTTTATTCATATCTATCCAGTTAATTTAATTTTTGCTTAAATTTTTGATGACTACATAATGATAAAAATTACTTTTTTCATGTTTATGTTCCATACATATTACTTTCTTAGTAATTTTTTTCTTTAATAATTTGAGTTTTCTTCAATGATCTTGAAAATACAATGTAATGTGCTATATTTTAGACTCCTTGTATGCAAGACATAGGTATGTGTATTCATCTTTTAAAGAACATTAGGATCTGCAGATGCAGAGCTTTTAAAAAAAATCATTCTTGCATAAAACTAACCTTGGAATTTTGAGTCTGCAGCAGCCAGCTGAGTCATAAACTCTCTTTTATTTTGTGTGTATACAAAAATAGGGAAGGAAACACCCTCTCAAGTTCCGTAAAGTATCTCTAGAAAAAAAAATCTCTGTGACTCTAGAATGGAATTTGAAAATAACAATTTACCTATAAAACTGTATTGAAAAATAAAACAATTCTTATACCTTAAAAAAAGAGATTCAGGTCCAGCAATTTGTTTTTCCACTTGCTTCTCACAAGTGCAGTTTCCAGGTACATTTGATATGGTAGAAATGCCACAGTCTCAGGCTACATACCAAATTACAAAGGCAGATGAAAAACCAGAACTGAAAGTACAAGAATGGTAATGAGGCATTTAGTTCCTTGATTAGATTTTGCTTCCAGAAAAGCATCTATGCTCAGGTAAAGGCTGGGTTCATTTTGGCATTAGCACATACTATGTACACACAAGTCAGCAGCCTGACATGTTATTTTGGTGAAGGAAATGCTAAGTAGCATCTGCAAGGATCATGCCAATCATAATACTCTAGGTTTTTCTCTTGTATCTCAGAAAGGATCCACAGCTAGGTTTGTCTCACACAGTGTAGCTTATGAGCACACGATGATGACTGAACTTGAATGGAGTGCTTGCTGGGGATGTTTGAGCTTGAAGTCCCACCACAAAAGCCAACATCCCTGGCAGCACTGCCAAATCTGTGAGGGTCACCTCCTCCATGATCAGCACATCTAACATTTATGCTACCAGCTGTTGTGGGGACCTACGATTACAAGACACACTTTTCCCAAAAAGCCACTTCTGCAAGTGGCTTTTCTTGCTCAAACCCGATGAAAGGCTGTTGATCCCTCTGTCTTTCTTCCCTGTCCATCAGTACCATAAGGATATGCTCTGAGCATATGTAGTTTTCCCTCTCTTTATTCCTCATGGAGCAAATCACAATACGACCAAACTAACAAAGATGTTCTGCAGATTGTTAAAACAGGCTTTCTTCTTCTACTTACTGGCAGGAAAAGTTATGTCATTTTTTAGATATTTGGGAGGCACTAGAGAATACAGTGATGCATAGGCGTTCCTCTGGAATTAAAGTATCTACTCATAGGGTTGTAACAGAACTACAGGCTTTCTCTGAAGTAATAAATTAATAGTAACTACAATGCTTATTAAGCCTACCCTTTATATTATGAACTAACAAATGCTGCAGAAAGTTTTTGTGTCCTGAAGTAAACGAAGAACTTATGACCTGGCTTCTCAGCTTTCCTGCACTGCTACTGTACTCCTATGCTTCTATTACACACAGATTTACAAAACCAGTCTATTTTCAACAGATTCAGTTTAACAGCCACAAATAACCATGAAAAACAATAAAATAAACAATAAAGGAATTAGAAGGGGAACAGATGCCAGTCATGGCATTGTCCTGTACTGCATTTAATCCCCATGAATATGAAGTCCTTGTGCTTAAAATAAATATTCAACATATGTTTCTCAATGCTTCAAGGTAAAAATTAGAGTGATTTGTTAGCAAAACAAAGAATGTCTGTAATTTCCAGAAGAGGTCAGCATCGAGTTTCACTCTTGACACTGTTTTTATATCCTATACAATCCCCAATCTGAAATTTTGCAGTTGAGATGCAGCTTGTGTGTATCCAGTCTCTTTACATTACTGTGCAGTGGCATTTCTGAGAGTGGATATAGTTCCTATAATCAGCAAGCTGCTTCAGGTACAAGTTTGAAGGCCATCGGTGCATCTCTACAAAATTGCGCTCTTCCACTAGAAAAAGAAATAAAGGAATTAAATGCAATATATAGACACAGACCATATGTACACAGGCTGCAAAAAGTCCTTTAAAATAGATTTAATAACATTAAAGATATAAATACAACTACAAAAGTAAAGATGAGTGCTGCCTGTTTTGCATTGAACTCTGCTATGGCACAGATGTAAGAGTTACCACACAATGTTTCCTTGTTATTAAGTTAGTAATAAACAAGTTTTTTTGAAAAGATGAGTACAATACTCATTAAGGAGAGCAGAAAGATATTTCTAAAGATGAGCATTCTTTGTCCCTAGAGGATAGCGGTATGTGGTATGCAAGGATTTTTCTATTCTGCAGAACTATAAAGCAGGGTATGTCAACTCCTGTGCCAGTAGTTTGTCTCAAGATCAGTACAAAAAGCAAGATGAGGAGTCCAACAAAGAATTCAGCAAGATGTTAAGCTACTACTGCATGTGGTTTTTATCACTGACAGAAGTCATACAAAAGTCTTTTACCCATATTACTTAGATTAATCCCCTCTGCTTTTGCAGAAAGATGCATTTTCATCCCCTTTCATCCTAGATATTCCAGAGTCAGCCTGCAGCCATGGTTCCTGGTTCTTTTAAGGTCTCAGACCAAGGCACAGCAGAGAGGTCCACAGCCTGGGGAGCCTGAGGGCAGGCAAACTGCACTCACACTGGGCACAAGGCAGGGCTTCATTCTTCAGGGCAATATCCTGCTAACCAAATCTGATTTCCTCTGTGGCAAACTAACCCACCTAGATGATCAAGGGAAGCCAGTTGATGTACTGTTTTTGGATGTCAGTAACACTTTTGATACTCTCTCACACAGGATCCTTCTGGACAAAATGTCCAGCCCACAGCTGGATAAACACATCATGTGATGGGTGAGCAACGGGCGCACAGGTCAGGCACCAAGGGTTACAGTGATTGCAGTCACATCACACTGGTGACCTGTCACTAGCAGGGTTCCAAAGGCCTCCATCCTTGGCCCTGTGCTCTTCAACATCTTCATAAATGACCTGGATGGAAGACTGGAAGGGAACACTGAACAAGTTTGCAGATTATACAAATCTGGGAGGAGCTATTCACTTCCTCAAAGACAGGGAGGCCCTGCAGAGAGTCCTCAACGAATTAGAAGACAGGGTGATCACCAGCCATAGAAGTTCAAAAAGGGAAAGTGCTGGAATCTGCACCTGCCATGGGGCAACCCTGGATGTATAGACAGACTGAGGAATGATGCTGGAGAGCAATGCCCTGGAAAGGGATCTCTAGGTCCTGGTCAATGGCAAGTTGAACATGACTCAGCAGTGCTGTGGCAGCCAGAAGGGACATCCCTGGTTTGCAGGGCACCAGGCCCAGCATCGCCAGCCAGGTAAGGGAAGGGAATTGTCCTGCTCTGCTGTCCACCGGGATGGCCCCTCCTCAAGTTCTGGGGCAGATTGAGGCACTACAGTATGAGAATCATATTAAATTATTAGAAAGTGTCCAAAGGAGGACAGTAAAGGGCCTTGAGGGGAAGCCATGTGAGAAGCGTCTTGAGGATACTTGGTCTGTTCAGCTTGGAGGGCACTGCAAGGAGACCTCATGGGGGTCTGCCACTTCCTTGTGAGGGCAAGAAGAGGGGCAGAGGGGAAAAGGAGAGGCAGGCACTGATCTCTTCTCTGTGGTGACCAGTGACAGGATCAAAGGGAATGGCCTGAAGTTGTGTCAGGGGAGGTTTAGGCTGGATTAGAAAAAAATTCTTCCCTTAGTGTGTGTTTGCGCACTGGAACAGGCTCCCCAGGACAGTGGTCACAGCACCAGCCTAGTAGAGTTCATTAAGCTTTTGGACAATACTCTCATGGTGTGACTCTTGGGGATGCTGCTTTGCAGGGCCAGGAGTCGCACTCAGTGAGCTTTGTGTGTTCTTCCAACTCAGCTGATTCTGTGATTCTGTGAAGGCCTCAGGTCTTGGAAAGCCCTTGGGGAGCCACTGCCTGCTGCTATACTGCTGTCCTGAATCTCGAGGTGATGAAGTGTCACAGGTCAAAGAGATGTATCCTGGTCAAAGAGAGGCACCCCTCATCATGGTGAAAAAAAATCACACAGGCAATGAGCAAAACTTTTAGTTACACCACCAGAAGCAAATACAAATTCTTGGAAAAATAAATATCAGTTCCCTGGAAGAAGTTGGATTTATTTACTTGAATGGACCATACTTTTTTTTATTTTCTGAGATCTGCTGGAGCATACTATAAGAATTCTATTTTCTTCAAGGAAAACTCCAGCACTTGAAGAAGAAGTATCAAAAATTACCCATTGCTTTGATCTAAATTATCAAGATTACACGAAGAGGTTGACATACAATGACCAAACTGTTCCAGCAAATTCAGTTATGGGTGGGAACCTGGCCATCCCAATAGGAACCAAAAAAATGATGATGCAGAGCTGGCTTTGTAATGTCGTGTGCTGATCTCACAGTAGGGTAGTGAAACATCCTGCTGAAATATCCTAAAGAAACCCTAATTATTTTCTCATGCAAAAATGGTATTGTCCAGAACATGACTTTTAATCTCAGCAAAACAGAAAAATATTTGTTTCTTCAAAATGAACAGAAAAATACCTGAAAGTTCTTGAAATTCAGGCTTTTGACTGAAGATGAGGTAGTTAGTGGCAATAAAATGAAGAAGCCAAGTTGAAAGGCAATCAGAATTATGAAACTGTGAGAAGAAAGGAAAGACAAAAAACCACTTAATGCTATCATGTCTGAAACATGACCACATTTCACATGTCAAAATATTTCAGGTTTCCACTGTCAAGCAATTTACTAAATAAAGTTTTGACTGTGGAAGATAATGAAGGAAGAGTCATTTAATGGAAATATGTAAACAAGTGAACATCCAAGAACAAATTTTAGAAGTCCCTCTCCCAGACATAAAAAAACCCCATGAGGAATCATGAATCTTGGAAATTTTGTCATCTGCACAGAGGCAGAGCTTCACAGAAATGGAGGGAAGGAATGTGGCATGTTGGTTTTGTGGTCTCCTCTTTCTGCAGAAAATCCTATTTGATAAAGGCAATATCCTGCAATCTAGTTTTTATTTTCCTCTTCTGTTTTCCGACACTGTTTTTATTATGTCTCTTTTTTTCAGCCTCTAATCTTTTCTTTTCATGCTTTTCATGCATTTATCTCAATATTCTATCCAGCTGAAACTCCTTTGTCACCTGCATACCACATAATTTTCCTTTCTGACTGAAAGAGGAAGGCGTACATCTTTACTTGCCTAAAACACATCTTTTCTGGCAGAAGCTGTACTTAAGCTAAATTACTGCAGTATGACCATGATAAAGGAAATTGCACAGATGAGGGTATCACTATAAGGTCTGGAGCCCAAATCTTATAGGGAGCGGCTGAAGGAGGTGGGGTTTTTTATCCTGGAAAAAAAAGGAGGCTTTGGGGGACCTTATCACTCTCTATAACTTCCTGAAAGGAGGTTGTGGACAGGTGGGGATTGGTCTGTCCCAGAAAACAAGTGACAGAACAAAAGGAAATGGCCTTAGGTTGTGCCAGGGAGGTTTAGGTTGAATATTAGGAAAAATTTCATTGTGGCAAGGATTATCAAGCTCTGGAGCAGGCTGCCTCGGGTATAGTGGCAGAGGCAATTCTATGATTCTGTGACTGCACATTCTGCAATTAAAGGCTGAAGGACCTCTTTTGGACAGCCTTGTGTCACCAGTTATCCCTAATAAACAGATTTTATACCAACATGTTTCCTTGGGAACTGAAATTGCTGTTAAGATCTTAAAAATCTTAAAAATCAAACAACTTATTAAAGTCAACATATATGTTCTCATTTGATAATACATAAGTACCTTAGCTTTTTTGAGCAAGCTAACAATACTGAGGCTTGTGGAAGCCAGCTCCCTGCTAGGCATGCTCTGAAGCTGCGTGATGATGTAAAGTTCACAAATATGCTGGAGTCTCATTACTTGGTACATCTCTGCACAGATCAGCAGAGACATCGCTTGGAGAATACTGGCTGAAAAACAAGACACGAGTTACACGTATTTTACCTTTTTGACAAGATCATCAAAGCTAATTTTCACCGAGTCATCTTTTAAATACCTAACAACAAACAAAATCAGATTGCTATGATCACCATGTTTTATTGTTCTTTATTATAAATTTATGTTTGCTGTATCACCTTATTTTCCAGATAAGCTATTCAATTACAAAGAAAAAAGTGTTTAGAACTTTTTGGCAGATAGCTGTAAAGAATTGCCGTCAATATCCTGGATCTTGAAGATGATGAGTCAAGTGCTGCTGATCTATTTAGAGTAAGTGATGATTAATAAGTGTATTTAGCTTTTAAGTTCTCTTTCAGAAAAGCACTTTTATGATACAAGAAAATATAGCCGAAAGTCCAAAGACAAAAAAAGAGCAACCTTTTTTTTTTTAAATATAGCATGGTGGTTGCATTTTTAAACTGATAAACAAAGAAATGTTAGGTGAAGAGAGAAACATGGAAAATCTAACAATAAGGTAGAATAATTATTTCAAAAGAAAATAAAAGCAAAAATACATATCACAACATCATTTATTCGTTATATCAAGGAAAAATTAATTGCATTTAAATCATGTTTTAGATTGACTATGCAGATTTTCTTCTCATAAAAAAAGATAAAGGTCGAGACATAAAGAATATTTTAGCTCAATTTTTCTTGCCAAACACTCCAGTTGACTTTTTTTTCCTGGGTTTACTTATATATAAGATAACCATGGGTATAAATAAGGTTTAAATTCCTGCAATTTAACCTTGTTTATATTAAACTTAGCTATATACATGTTCAAGAAATGACAACTTTAAAATAAAACACAGAATTCAGACTAGTAAGCAGTATTATTGTAAGGTAAAAAGAAAATTCCAAATATTATAATGGATCAAAAATGAAATTGCAACTTCTTTGAGTCTTGTTATGTAAGCACAAAGTAAATACATAATTTTATTAGAAATATTTCTTCTGCCTATGGCTGATTTTACTTGAATAGGACAGATTTCTTTTTTTATTGCACAATATGAAAAAGTTCTCTTTCTCGAGACACTGCAGATTCAAATACTGGTATTTTTCAATTAAATAAATGCTGCTACATTACTATTTATCAATGCCCTTCTGTGGAAAAATGAGTCACAGATACAGAAGTGTATTTTACAGTTTTCTTACCTGGGCAGCAGGAGTCAGTGTAAAGGTACTCTAGGAAGGAGAGGAAAGTGTCTTTGGAAACTCCATACACTGGAACCAGAACGCTATTTGCTTCTAGATAATTACCATTAAACATAGCTGCCATAACCTCACAGCGGGCCACCAGAACTGCCCTGTGGGCTGGAACAGTTGCACCTGCAGGATGCAAGATAAAAATAAGCATACAATGACTTTATATAACACAGAAAGGTCTTCATTTTAAAGCTCCTGTCTTCTTAGGTGGTCTTCACTCCACTGAACATGATTATAGCATTGAAAGTTGTCAATAACTAACAACACACTCACTGCATACCAGTTAAGATGAATAATGAATAGCAAACTAACACAAAATCAACAAACAAAAATTAATTAAACCAAAATTAAATAGACTAAACCAACAGAGAACAGACAAAATTGAATAAATCTGTTCACACTAACTGAACCTCCAGCCCATTGCATAAATACGCAGTGCTATGAATTGTTATGCAAATGATTAATAGCTGGACTTGATGATCTTAGGGGTCTTTTCCAACCTGAATGATTCTATGATGAGTCATTTGTGTTCACCAGTAACCCTATTGGTGACTAATATTTGTACCAGAATAACCACACAAAGCAAAGAATGGCAAACTTTTCCAGAGGAAATTCCATTAAATCCAGTAAGTAAGTATAAATTTAACTTGAATAAATATTGTGCCTATGTGAATTTCCTGAATGGTTGTCTTGTGAAATAAAGAAAACACTGCTTATTTTTTCCCAGAAACTTATTAATTTTCTACTATTTGCAAGTGAATCCTTTGCTTTATTACAGCATTTAGAAGACCTGGAAAGGCCAACGGCCCAGTGTGGTAGAGGCCTTTCAGGCTGCAAAGTCCAGCTGGACTGAGGAGTCCAGATCTGTGTGCAAAGAAGTGCCAAGCAAGTGTTGGTCAGGACAGCAACCAAAACCAAAATGAGCATTTAGAGTTGGATGTGAGTATTTTAATCAAAATTCTAATAAGCAGATCAACTGATATGCAAGACAAATATACTGTATATACTTACAAAGAATTTATTGTTTTAATTATGTCTTTAACCCCAACACTGGCACCTCAGTAATTCTTTGAACCCTTCTGTCATTTTTTGTCTTTTGTTCTATTTCTACCCTCCTGTATTTCTACTTCCAAAATGTCTAAGATGCATACTATATGTCCTGTATGTGCTTGTGAATGGACATTTATCTACTTAGGACATTTATCTACTAATTAAGAAGTTCAGTCATGTTCTGTGTCTTTACACAGACATAATGGGTTCCTATTTTTCCTGACTCCTATACTTCTGTAAGCTAGAAAGCTCGAAGCAATGCTAAGTATCCAAGGAATTGCTCCAAAACTTACAAATTTGTTTGTCTGGTTAAGATTAAGGCCTTCAATTTCTCTTAGCAGTTATTTAATTTTTGGTACAGTTATTGCGATTGATGAATTAGAGAAAAAAGTTCGAAAGATGTATCAAGTATTAGGGAAAACAGTTCACAATTCATTAGTGGATAAGCAGGTTTTTAAAAAATATTTGTCAACTCATTCAGGGATTTGGGTTTTATTTCTGTAAAATATATAGTGTTGTTCTGTTTTCATCAATTTGCAACAAAGACTCTCTCAGGAGTGGGACACTGAAGTGAATTGTTCATGTCAGTGAGCTCAACATCGGTATTTCCCTCTCCTTTTCAAAGATATTTTTGTGGAGTTTTTTTCTGTGTATTAAACAGAACATTTAGAAAAAATCTGCTTGTCCTCCTGTGCTTATGCTTGAGGAGTTAATGCTTCATATTTGCCCCTGAGATTTACATCTGAAAGTAATTAAACAACTATCCAATTCTAGAAGGCCATTTCGGCATGATGGGTGAATATGGACAAACTGAGAATAGTGTTAGCTTTTAAAAACCATCTCATTCTTATTCTTACAAAAGCATGCAACTTGTTTCTCCCACCATATCTTTTATGGTAAAGATGAACACATTTAATTTCAAGACAAAAAAATGAATCCTCACACTGCAGCACATCAGGCAGTAAAATGTGGTGAGTGTCAATGGCACCAGATCTGCAGGTCACCAAACCCTGGTGGCAAGGACAGTGAAGCCAGTCCCTGTCAGCTTCTGGGGGGCAAGACAGGTGCTTCCACAGCCAGCACCCACCTGAGATGGACAGGGGGATGTTGGCCAGGAGTCAATAACCACCATATCTGGTCTTTTCACTGAGGACAACAAGCATAGAGGTGAAGCCCGTGCCTCTCCAAGGTGTGATGCTGGGCAGAGCCCTTGAGTATACCCTAGTGCTTGTACAGCTGGGAACACAAGTGAGATAAGATAAAATAAAATAAAA
>VWPU01014008.1:0-21897 GCA_013398955.1 Callaeas wilsoni | reverse complement strand
CCCCGCAGCCCCCGCAACCCCGGCCCCGCTGCCCGCGGGGCTCGGCGGCCCCCGCGCCCCGTGGCTGCAGGAGCCCCTCGGGCACGGGCGGAGCAGCGCCCTTCGGCCGCAGGAGCAGCCCGGCCGGAGGGGAGCGGCGGAGGGAACGGAGAGCTGGCAGTGATTCCGGAGCGCTCCAGCCATCGGCTGCCGCCGCACCGGCTTTGACTTCGCTTCGGCGGGGAGCTCGTCGTGGCCTCGGCATCCCGGGCTCCGGGACCAGATCACTTTGCACTTCGTTCAACGAGCAGCGCGCGCGTTCGGTTTCCTTTTTTCTTTTCGTCTTAAGAGACAAAATGTCCAAAAATGGTTCAGCCTGCTTAGCCCAATGATTTCTTGCATGTACGCTCTATTTNTTTTTTTTTTTTTTTTTTTTTTTTTTTGGTAATTATTACTTTTGGACGGGGAAGGATTGAGTAGAAGAAATCGTTCGGTGAGGAAAACCCAGCGGTTTGCTGCTCCCCGTTGAGGAGAAGATCAAGATCCGATTCCCAGCTGCACGCAGAGGACGAAGGCTGCCGTGGGTCTTTCAGTCTGGGTTTCGAAGCCCTCGCGACTGCAGGGTCAGAGCAGAACTGCCTTCTCCGAGCGGCTTTGCTGTCCTGGTTGTGGCTCAGAGATCGCCTTTCCCTTCCTCGCACCATTTCTGTTGGTGTTGTTTTTGTTTGGTTGGTTTGGCTTTATTTTTCCCTCCCCTTTTTTTCTTTTTTTATTTTCCTTCGTTTATTATTATTATTAATTATTTGATTTGATTTGGGAAAATTCCCTTCCTTAAACGAAAACACTAACTCTGCAGTCGAAATCCATGCCCCCTGCCATTCGGAAGAATCGGGTCTAATATGCCAGTGACATCCCCGCCTTGCAGCAGTCGCGATGAAGGAAAAATCCAAGAACGCGGCAAAGACTAGACGGGAAAAAGAAAATGGAGAATTCTACGAACTGGCCAAACTCCTGCCCCTGCCCTCGGCCATCACCTCGCAGCTGGACAAGGCGTCCATCATCCGCCTCACCACCAGCTACCTGAAAATGCGAGCCGTCTTCCCCGAAGGTAAAACCACCGCCGGGGCTCCGGAGCCCGCACGGGAGGGACGGGGAGGCACCGCGGGCCCGGAGAGAGCGGGGAGGGGGTGCTGCGGTGGGCACGGCCCCATCAGCGTCCTGGCAGGAGGAAGGGGATGCCTACAGGGGTCTCAGAACAGGGTGGCGAACGAGGGGGGATTGAAGGAAAAGCCGCCGGGCTGGAAATGAGCCCGTCTGCCCGGGAAGAGGAGGCAGCGCTGCGCTGCCCCAAACCCGGCGGCGGTGGGAGGCAGAGCCGGCCGGTTCATCCCCGTTTCTCCCCCTCCTCCTTGGCTGCCGGTTCAGCTCCGTTGGCTCGGGGGGACCCTCCCGATGAGAGCGGGCTCGGTTCGTGCCTGCGGCCCAGGAGGAGCCCGCCCGGCCCCCGGGGATGGCCCCTCGGCACGGCGCTTCCCCGTCCAGGCACGGCCTCGGGGGAAAAAACTGTGTGGTTGTTATTATTATTTTGTTTTGGTTGGAGTTTTCTAGAGGTAGGGAAGCAGGCTGGGAATGAAGGCGCGGCGGCTCCGCAGCGAGGCCCTGCGCCTTCTCCTGGGGCCGCGGAGAGAGGGGAAGGAGGGTCCGAGCCCAGCCCGGCCTCGGGCGGCGCCTGGACCTCGCTGCTCCCCGGCCGGGACCGTGGCTCCTGTGGCTCTTCTCGGGGACACCCAGCAGCGAGGCCCGGCACCAATCTCCGCTTCCCGCAGGGTTTGGGGAACACCAGCCCCCGGAGAGGCTCGCACCTTCCCCCCGAGCGCCCTTGGGGCCGCCCGGGGCGAGGGGAGGCTGCGGGCCGGCAGCCGTGGGGAGCCGCCGGCCGCCCGTGCTGTCCGTGCGGCCGCCGAGCTGATGCGAGCCGTGGAATGAACCGCCGGTCAGTGCCTGCGGGTGGCTAAATAAAGCCCGGCTGGCCCGCTTTTGTCATTTGTTTGTGCCTCTCCGGACGAGGAGCAGGGCGAAGGAATTAGCAAATTCCGCAGTGGAAGGTCTGCTCTCCGTCGCGGTTTCTAAGGAGCTTTAATAAAAGGCTAAAAAGAAAAAACACAACCAAAAATAAAAAAGGGGGAGGGGGGACGGAATAAAATCCCCCTCCCAACCCGAGCAGAGCTTACCGTTGTGGCCATTTAATTCAGAAATTTCGGGAGCACGGAGCAGCCGTGCTATGGAAAGCCAGGGCTCCTTTAGCGTGCGCTCCCGAGGCACGGAGCAAGGGAAGCGAGGCTCTGCTCCGCCGCATTTTCCAGCCATTATTCCCCACCGGGAAATTTCCCGATGAGAAATAGAGCGTCGTAATTTCGAGGGGGGTCACTCGCCGGCCATGCCCGGGGAACATGCCCCCGAATGGCTTTGATTTAGGAGGGAGGAAAAGCGGCACGTTTCGAGATGCTGCTGGATGCGTCCCGGCTTTTCCAGCCCTGCTGATCCTCAAGAGCAACGAGACGACCCCGAGAGCAGGTTTATACCCACAGCTCGGGTGTGTTTTATGTGTCTGTCTTCCCTAAACAGGCCGGGCGTGCGCTTCCGCACACTCTGCTTATTAAGGGCAACGTTTAAATGCATACAGCGAATTCCTGATCTTTCATCGTCTTAAGTACGGGTGGAAATACGTTTAAAACCAAAGCTTTGCATCCAGGGATGACAGGCCCGGGGAATTACCGCCTCCGGTCCCCGAGCCCTGCGTTTAGTGCCTGGGAGGGTGGAGGGGAAAGGGGGGAGCCGGAGAGAGGCGGCTGCGGGCAGTGCCGGCTGCAGAAGGACTTTTTTAGGGGGGGTTTCTTCCACAGAATCCCGCGTCACCCAAACTTCCCTCTCCCTCGGGATTTGTCCGTGGAAGGAGAGAAGGGACGTCCGTCCCTCTGTCCGTCGTCCCTCCCCCCTCCTCATACTCGGCTACTGGTTTCCAGTTGGCTTTACTGGGAGGGGAAACAGCCCGGAAAAGCTTCCCGGCACAGCTTAAATCCTGCGGCAGCGAGACGTGGGGAAAGAGCCCCGTGGAGAGGGTTGGACCCCATAGGTGCGGGGCAGCCCCGTCCGAGATCCTGGGGCATGAAATGAAGGTGGGCACGTACCAGGCCCCCTCTCCAGCCCCGGCTCCTGCTCCCGGGGCAGCCGCGATGCGCTCCCACGGGATTTGCCCCCGGAGAGGGGCTCCAGCACCCCGGGCTGCCCCAGCCGTCACCCTGTAAGGGTTAAAGGGGTGGCAGGGTGGGGGGGACAGGCCTGAGACGCCACCAGACGCGCGCTAGGCCCGGACTAGCTGGGGCCAGCGCGACCAGAAACGTTGTTCAGCTGCAGACCTGGCTTCCAGCTCTGTCTAGACTGGAGGGAAAGAGAGAGAGAGAGAGAAGGCTGTGTTTTTAAAACCCTCGGTGGATGGCTGCCCCCTCCTTATTTCCACAGCGAGCTGACACGTAGTTTAGAAAAAGTTTGAGACCCTCAGCGAGGTGACTGATCCCAGCGCTCCGACAGGGCTGGTCGGGGGCTTGGGACAGGTCTGCTCAGCCCGGCCAGGATTTTCCCCAAGGCGGACCGAACCTGCAGAGGCGCCCGGTCAGGCTCCAAGAAGCGAGAGTGAAAGGGGATTTCTACCTCAGCTCCTTTCGCCCTCGCGGTGCAAGCCCTGGAAGGGACAAGTTCGTGCTCCGGTAACACAAATTGTGCCCTGCGGTATCGCTGCGACCTTGAGATTGAGGAGTTAAAGTCAGGACACAGCAGCCTCCAGCCTCCCCCCCGCTCCCGCTCCCTAAGACCGTCTTCTCTCGTGTTTTCGTTTTTTTTTTTTTTTTTTGGTTGTTGTTGTTGTTGCAGCAGCTTTGTTACTGTAGAACAAAAATACACCACGAGCCGTCTTCTGTCTCTGCTGTCAGTATTTNTTTTTTTTTTTTTTTTTGGTTGTTGTTGTTGTTGCAGCGGCTTTGTTACTGTAGACCAAAAATACACCACGAGCCGTCTTCTGTCTCGCCTGTCAGTATTTTTTATTTTTATTTTTTTATTCCAGAAAAGGAACTAATGAAAGAAAGAGAGGCGAGAATGAATCGCGTTTAAGAACCGCGATTTTCTGCCCCTCGGTTATGGCAGACTGGTTAAATCGTCACCTTCTCCCTCCCCCATCCCCAACGCAGTATCCAAAAGTGATTATAAAATCGGACATTTATGATTGTTTAAACCGCATAGGAGCCAGCTGATTAATATGTGACCCAAAATATAATGTGCGCAATGCAAAATAATCTGAATAAAGTGACGGAGCGGTAGGTCTCCGACCTTCCTTATTCCGAGAGGCAGACAATAGAAATTACTAGGAATATTCACATTTAAACCTGCCCATGAATGTACGTTTTAAGAAAATCAAGGCGAATCGCTGCTATTTCATCTGATTGTCGCACGCGCTCGGAAAATGTTCATTAATGAATGAAATAAATAAATAAAGGGCGAGGCGTGAGTAATCCCTTTTGGAAAGCCAGCCCCTATTGTACTAACCACTAATAGCGACATTAAAGGTCTTACTAAAACAAAAGCGCTTTTTTTCGGGTTTTCCTGGGGCCGTTCCCAGGCGGCGGGAGCCGGTGGCCCCGCGGTGCGGGCTCGGGCGGCGGGGTCGGGGAGGGGTCGGTGCGGGGACGAGCGGCGGGGTCGCTCCGGTCTCTCCCGACCGGCGGGGAGAGAGGGAAGGAGGGAGAGAGGAAGGGCGGGGGTCACTGCCGTGGGAGCTCCGGGTCTGCCCGTGACCTCGGGGTCTGTAGGACGCCCGCTTTGGGGCCTCTTAACACGATCTGGTGGGTTTGGCTCGGCGGGGAGAGCCGGCTTTGTGCGGGTGCCCTGAGGGGCACGTTTGTTAGAGTATTTTTTCCCCACTTTTTAATTATTTTTTTCCCTGGGAGTTTACTTTTTTGCTTTTTTTTTTTTTTTCCAAATAAAAGTCTTGGTCTTTACGGCCGTCCTTCCCACGGCCCAGCCCTCGGCAGCCTTCCCGGCCGGTGACGCTGGAGCCCGCAGAGAGAAGCGGGCGGCCCCGCACATCCCTTCCCAGCCCCGCTCTTTCCCGAAGCGACGCTGACCTGGGAGTTTCCCCCCTCTCAGAGGTTCCCCTCGCCGGGCCCGGGCGCTCCCCGCTGGCTCCAGACCCATCGCGGCCCCTGGGATCCGGAGACCCCTCGCCCCCCGCTGCAGACGGGGCTTAGGGCGAGGTGTCGGCGCTGCCCTGGCCCCGCTGCCTCCCCCTCCTCACGGGGTGACAGCAGAGCCTCGGACCTCCCTCCAGCGAGGGACACAAAGCTCGATGGAGCTCAGGGGCCGCCCCCCCCGGGAATTTCCCCGGGGGTCTCCCGGCTGAGAGAGGCACAACAGCCCTGGGGAAAACCCAAAAACCCCCGGGGCTCGTCGTTGTCCCGAGGTTCCTTGTGAAGGGTGGGGGACCTTGCGCTCCGGGAGAGCCCGGGAACAGCCCAGAAGACACAAAGGAAATACTGCAAGTTACAGGGCAACCCGATACTTAACGTAATACATCGCTAAGTAATTTCTTCTAGCAGAATCCCAAGCCGAAAAGCTACCGGGCTTTCAAATGTGTGTGTGGACCAACTTAAGTACGCCGAGAGCAAAAGTGGGAGTTATTCCCAAATATTTCTCGATCTTGTTACAGTTTCACTCAGCCCGCTCCCTCCCTGGAAACTGGGAAATGGTACAAAGTGAGTGCTGAGGTACTTTGAAAAACAGCCAGAGATGTCAAAAGACGGAGGGGGCGGAGGGGCATTTTGTCCGTGTTTGCCACAGAGGCTGGGGTGCATTTGTACGAAAATCCCCCCGTCTTTCGACGGCAAAAGCAGCACGAATTTTGGGGTGCTGGTGTAAAACCCCCTCTGACTCCGGGCCGGCGTTGTCGGAGCCGGAGCTGCCGCCCGGTGCCCGGCGGGGTCCGGCGGCACCAGCGCGCTTGGGGCCAGCTGTTTGCCCTGCCCTCACGGCCCGGGGCCCGAGGGGGACACACGCCGTACACAAGCACCAGTAAAAGCAGGGCAGACGAGGAGGGAGGCTCGTCTCGCCCGTGTTTGCCGGCGGCGGGGTGCCAGAAAAGAGAAGGTTGAGCCTGGGGCCGGCGGGTCACCCTCCCGCAGGCGGCCCTGGGCCGTGCGGGCTCTGCCGCTGAGCCCAGCCCCGGCTTTCCGCTGCCGGCAACGCCCGGAATCCCTCCAGGTGGCTGGATCTGGATGATCCCCGACCCTCTAGCACGGCAAAGGAGCCGCGCTCGGGGCCAGGCCACCCCCACGCGTGTTCCCAGCATTTGCGGGGAGGATGCTCCAGCTCCCCGCTAGCAGGGAATTCTCTCTCCGCGCCAGGTAATTCCTGCTGCCAGGGGACATTTGAAAATGTTTCCTTCCAAACGACCCGTCGGGCACCGCACCGGTGGCAAAGCCGTGTGGGACACCCGGCAGCTCCCCCCGACAGGGATCCCTTCCCCTCCCGGGATCCCTTCCCCTCCCGAGATCCCTTCCCCTCCCGAGATCCCTTCCCCTCCCGGGATCCCTTCCCCTCCCGAGATCCCTTCCCCTCCCAGCAAAAGCCCGTCCCGAAGGAGCGGTGCAGGAAGGGCTCGCTGTGTATCGGCAGCGATTTTGGCCTCGCTCCAGGCCGGTCAGTGGATTTGTGCGTTATTTACTGGCCGGGCACGAGCAGCCCGGCGGAGCCTATGGCATCCATACGTTTTACAGGACGCAACGCCGCGCGTTTGCGAATGTCTCGGAAGAGAAGTTAATGGGCGTTAGTCCTTTATTCCAACGTAAGATTTTATTCGTTTCGTTTTCACCTTTAAAGCGATCTGCCGGCGGATTAAATGATAAAATCCCGGCTTTAAAATAAGCTCAGACGAATGCCAGGCTGATCCGCCGAACGTGTTTACGTTTGATGCGCGTTCGCCATTGCAACTCCAATTTAAAATTCCAAAGGGAGCAAGCCCGAGAAAGTGACTTTTTTTTTTTTTTTCCGGGCTAGGAAAGAACGTCAAAACTTGTGCAGATTTTGGGATGCTGTGAAAGGACAGGACGGAGCGAATCGTTTCGCACGGGTGGGGCAGAGACGCGGCTCGTTCTTGAAGAGCTTCGTGAGAGCTCAAGGAATAAATTCTGCTTCGTCTTTCGGAATGCAAGGGCTCAGGGCAGCTTTTACACCGCTGCGTGTGACTCTCCTTGTAGGGTTGCCGTGTCATATTTCGAGATTTGTAATAAGTAAATCGAAATAAGGGCAAACCTCGCGGAACAGGGACAGACTCTGGAGTCTGCATTTGTTGCCGTCTCGGGAAAGAAACTGCAGGATGACTCTGCGATTCCCAAACTTTTCTCCCCAGACGAAAAAGCGCTTCCGCAGAAAGGGCGTTTTTGACGTGTCTCTGGACGTTTGGGAGCCTTTTCCAAACGGAGAATTGGGAAACGGCGGAGAAGAGCGCGAGTTTTCGTTTGGCTCTTCCGAGCAAATTTCTCAGTGCTTCTTTGAGGTTAGGGAAGGTGTCCTTCCCCTTCCCACCGGGAAGCGCGGCCACTCGCTGTGAATTCCCGGAATTGGGAGAGACCCGGAGAGATGGACACAGGGTGGGCATGCAGACACCGCTTTTTGGGTGCTGCTACTGCCTTGGGACGGCGCAAAGGAGGCGTCAGGGCCGGCCGAGGTCCCCAGTGTCCCCTGCCTGGAGTCCGGAGCTCCTCAGGGCTTTCCCGGAGGGAGCGGGACATGGAGCCAGGCACCGGGAAGGGAATCAAAACTCGGGGGGAAGCACCGCGGGCAGGCGCGTGCTCCCCGCCGCCTCTCCGGTGGGAGATCCTGCCCATCCCGAGGGATGCCCCAAGAGTGCACAGGAATCGCCTCATCATTCCCAGACCGGGTTTAAGTGGCCAAAGCACAAACGGATCCGTGATGGCGTCAGGAGGGGCGTTCGGAATCACGGAGCTGGAGCTCAGGGCAGGAATTTCTGCCAACTTTTCCCTGCCGTTCCGGAGCCGCGCGGGGCTCTCGCCGCAGCCGGGAGAAGAGAGATTTCTTTGGAAGCACCTGGGCGGCGAGCGGGCACCGGGGGGAAACGCAGCGCTGGCTTTCATAGCGGTGCATCCGTGAGCCGGGGCGATGGTGGAATTCCAGCACCGAATCCCCGTCTTTCATCCAGGGCCACCGGCCCTTCCTCAGCGCCCTCCGGGCCCCGCGGCCTCCCCGAAGCCGAGGGCTGTCCTTTCTCTCCGAAAAGGAGGCACTAAACGGATGCGGTCGCGTCCTTCCCTTCGCCTCCATCCCTTGCGGGCAGTGGCCCCTCTGCCATCAGGTGTCCCCAGGAGTGTCCGGCTCTTGACCAGGCACAGAGGCGGTCTCGGCTCCACCGGAGCTGCTGAAAGGCTTCTTTTCTCCGAGAAAGCGAAAAACAAGCAAACAAACCAATCAACACACCGACCCCAGCCCACCCGCCCCTCCCCGGCCCAAGCCAGCTCCGTCAGAAACCTTCCACTGCCACCGAGGCGGTGTCGGGCTGTGGGGTCGGGCTGTGGGGTCAGCGGGGCTGTGGGGTCAGCGGGGCCAGGGCTCGCTGGGGCCGGGGGGGCGAAGCCGGGTCGGTGCCGCCCGTGCGCAGGTGAAGGGGCAGTCGGGGCAGTTTATCTCCAGTCGAGCTCCGGCCCTTCTTAACCTCCTCAGCCGCCTCCTTGGCCACCTCGGGGGTGGCCGCTGACAGGGACACGGGGACGGCGCCGCTGCAAGGACGGGACGGGCCCGGCGGGCCACGGGAGCGACTGTGGCCGCCTCGTCCCTCGGGGCTCTCTGGGAAGGGAGAAAGCGCATCCGCGAGGATGCTCTGGTCCAGAAAAAGAGCAATTCCCTCCCAAAGCCTGTGTGTAGAAGGGGCTCAGCATTTCCCACCTCCAGGCCCGCACCCCGAGGGAGCAGGGGGAGCACGGGCAGCGCGGGTCCCGCCGGGGAGACAGCACGGAGCCCGCTCCGCTTCCTGCTCTAACCAAATCCCTGTTTCTTTGCAGGTCTGGGCGACGCCTGGGGACAGCCGAGCAGGATAGGGCCCTTGGATAACGTGGCCATGGAGCTCGGATCTCACTTGCTTCAGGTAGTGGACGCCTTCCTCCTCCCGTACGCGTCGCGCATCGGAAACGTGAGGCTGAGGTGTTGCCTCTCCTCCTCCTCCTCCTTTTCCTCCTCCTCTTCCTCCACTTGCTTTTCACCCCCGCACCACGGCAGGAGCCTGGCCGAAGCCTTCATCTCATTCCCGAGCCTCGCCGGGCTGGGAGAGCAGAAAACCAGAGTCACCAGCCACTCACATTCCCATTATTTTATTTTTTCCGCCTTTGACATGGGCAGAAGCAAGAGGCGCCCATCCCCTCTGTGCACGCCGAGCGTCTCCCAGCCCTAAAAGCTTTAATCAGCCGCCCCAGAAGCGCCGGGGATGTCCCCAGGAAGCCCCCGGGGGAGGGGACCGAGGACCGGCGCTCCCCACCGGTGGCTCGGGAGGGGACACCTGGGAGGGAGCGCGGGGCTCCCGAGGGGGGGGAACACCTGGATTGGATCTCCCTGAAAATGCCGCTGTTCACAGTCCCGGTGATCTGCTCTGGAATTCCTCTGAATTCAGAGTTTAGGAAGTCGTAGCCGGGGCGAGCGTGCCAGCAGGAAAGGGGAAAAAAAATTAAAATTGCGTTCAGCTCCATTTTTAATTTTTTTTTTTTTTTATAAGTACCTGACCTTAACGCAGCGCGGGTTTTCTCCCCCGATTTTAAAGAGCCAGTAAACTGTAACCATTTAACGGGCGGCTTTATTGTGCGGGGTGAATTCCTGGCCACAGAGCTGGGGCTGTTTTCAACGTTCGCTCGGCTGGGGATAAAAACCTCAACAGCAAAATCTCTGCCCGGGCTCCGCGGCCGCGCTGTCGCCGGGTCCAACCTTCGGAATGACGAGCGCCGTTATTTATTCGCTACCTCAGAGCATCAGCCGCTCTCCTGCGGGGAAAAAGGAGATTTTTTGGGAGGCTGCTCCGGAGCGGGAGGCACTGACGGCATCCAGGCAATGCCAGAGCTCAGAATTCTCTCCCGGGGAGGCATTTCCAGCCTTGGAAATTTTGTTCCAAGTAGCTGATGTCCTCTCGGCTGTTTCGGAGTCTCGAGCCCACCTGGAAATGCTGCTTTGGTTCTGTACAATACTCTATAAGATAATGTGATGTGTGTATTAAATACAGACCCAGTTGTATAAATCATCGTTGTTCCTCCTCCTCCTCCCCGTTGGTTGTTCCCCGTTTTGTCTGGCATTAATTGAATTTGCACAGAATTAAATGCTGACCACCTGTAACTCTCATTTTACGGCTCAGTTATTTCTGCATGACGAATGCTGAAGGTTTTAATAAACCCACATTTACGGCGAACCTTTTTTATTTTTTTTTTAAGGGTTCTTAGACTGAAATTTTCCATGTGAATTTTCAGCTTCAATGTGCTTTCCTGTACACGAAATTTTGGGAGGTGCTGCAGTAACAGCAGCCTTGGCACAAGTTTATTAATGATACTGGGTAAAGCAATTGCAAGACAACGGTGTTTAAAGCAAAATTATGGCTAAGGGTGCAATAATTTATTTCCCATTATAATATTTCTACAAAATTCAATTTATGCTTAAAAAAAAAAAAAAAGAAAAAAAAGGGCAAAGAGTAATATGGTTTCAATTATATGCTGTAGAGTCATTAGTAGGCCAGAGAATAATTTGGAATATTTTCTTATTGGGGTGGCACTGGAGGTGCAAGAAGCAGACAGGATTTTATTGCTTCTCTTTCAGTTCAGTGACTTCAAATGGATTAAAACAGGTGCTTGGTTTACCTATGCACTTTAAAAATTATTTTTTTCTTCCAAATGTATTGTCCAGTGATGTTCACTGGTGTGAATATTCACTGATATTCACATGCCACGTGTTGATCAAAGCTTTCTACGCTGGGTAGAGATAATGGAGACTTTTTGATATCAGATACTTTTGAAAAAAATGCCTGAAATTGGGCACTGAAAAAAATCAAGGGCCCCCCAAACTGAGAGGTTTTGTGTCCAAATCATGGCCAGTTTTGCCCGAGCTTTACCACATTATTTATTTTTTCTCGTATGAATAATATCTGACTAAATCAAACTTCAGTTTTCACTCACACAAGCAATATTTGCCTCCCAGCCAATATCCTGTCAAAAAGAATTTGTAGGATTGGTTCTCCAGTTCACGTTGGTTGGGGTTTACTGACTGCAAGGATAAAACTTAATAAGCACAAATATCTCTCTTTGAGTGTGATAAAGTTTGGGATGCTGGCTTTTTCTGCTTTCTTTTTGGGTGTTCATGTGGCTACAGAGCAGAGAGCCCTCTGTTCAGAAATATATTATTGAAAATACAGCCAAATTCAAGCACTGCTCGTGGTGCCATGAAATATATTGCAAATAGCAGCGAGCTGTGTCTGCCAATTATGCCATAAAAAATGGCTCACGTAGGGCCTGACTTCCCCCCGAGCACCACAGAGCTCAGGATTTGGGCTAAGCACTAAAAAAAGCCTGAATCGACAGCAAAATATCCCCTGAAAGTGGAGCAGCAAAGCTGCATCTGCAGGGGAATGAGGTGGATTTCACAGCGTCCCTGAGTTCGAAGGAACAAAATCAGATAAAGTTTTCTATTCCTTAATTTTGCTGTTTGCTGCTGTTGAAGTCAGACAGAAATCGTCCTCCAAAATATTGCTTTTTTTTTTTTTTTTAAACTGTGAATGCTTTAAACAGATTTCTTGCCTCTTACCCTGCGCGTTTCTCTTTATTTCAGACTTTGGATGGCTTTGTTTTCGTCGTGGCGTCCGACGGCAAGATAATGTACATCTCTGAAACAGCATCTGTGCACCTTGGCTTGTCCCAGGTATGGGGGCTGTGCTCTGACACCTAAAGCACAAACAGAATAAAACTGCTAAATACAAATTTGGAACCTCCCACTGGTGCCTTGACTTTATATAAAAAGTCCTTTTTTTTTCAGGGCTCTTTGAAGCTTTTTTCCTCCCTGAAAACGGCCTTGGTAAAATACTCAAATTTCCTCTCCTGGCCACCACATCACGGCTGTCTTTCTATCTGTTCTTGCTCATTGTATTTTACTCCTCATTACCTTTCAGAAGGGTCATAAATAATATGATATTGCAAATTGCAGATCTCGGCAGGGCCTGAAACCCAAGCCCAGAGCCTGCGTGGTAACGCGACGGCGCTGAAATAAAGCTCAGAATTCGAGTCTGGGAGCTTTAGATTGTGTGAGATATTGAGGCTGCCTCTGAAAGGGAGAGGAAATCTGATGTGGAGCAGGAGTTTTATGGTAAATGTGCTGGAGGAGGAGGAAAAAAATAAAAAAATAAAAAAAAAAAAAGAAGGAAAAGGGGGGCAGATTTATGAGTGTTCACATGGAATTCAGGGTAGTTTTTCCTGAGTTTTTCCAGCTCAGTGGTCTTTTCAGTAAAGCGTTTTATATGGTTGTGATAGAACTCATAAAACTCAGTTTACTACTGTTCTGCACCAGAACTATGAGGGGGTTTTATTGGTGGGGTTTTTTTTCTTCTTAGATGGACATTTCTAATTTGTTTTTTTGCCTTCTTGGGATAGGCACAAGGGCAAAGAGCCTGAATTTATTGTAGAAGGAGCCTTTCTTTACCTCTGTCTGTAACTGAAATTCACTGGTAGCACCTGACCCAAAGTTTGCCAAAGCCCCGCAAAAAAATTCCACATTAATTTCAGCAGGCCCTGGATGAGACTTGCAAGAAACTGAAGCGTTCAGTTGTGTGTCAGACACTCACAAATAAATAAATACAGTGAAAGAAAGGCTAAACAGCAGAAGGAAGAAGAATGAGGAGGTGAAGGTGAGACGGAAGAGAAAATTCTGAAAAAAAACTGGTTAATTTGTCCTGTAGCTGGTTCAACAAACAGAGAGGGGTCTTCAGTGGTGGGGATTATTTGTGTACTTTAATTTTGGCTGTAATCAATAATTTTAATTGAAAAAACGTGAAGTTTTTTGCATGTGTTTATAACAGTGCTATTGGAATTAGCGGCTACGAGAGAAAATAGAACTCAAGGGGTAGACAAAACGAGGATATGAACTCATAACCACCATTTCTGAGCCCCCGTTTCTCTAAGATCTTTAGAAAAAGTCGTTTTGAGAATAAACAGCCGCCATAGATACCTTTTTTTTTTTTTAACCTGCTAATTTTAGAGAAAATGACCAGGAAACGTTCCCAGCTCAGTTTGTTCGGTTCCCTCTGTTAGGGTGTTTCATACCATTTAATTCAGGTTCAAATCCCTTTCAGTATTTCTTTTCCTGAACATGAACTTCCCTACAGAACCGCCCTATTTCCTGCTCCTTTTTCACCCGGGCTTTCTCTCACCCCAAATTTTTGCAAGGATCCACCAGGCTGGTGCCTGCTCAAATCCATCCATTCAATCAGTGCCATTATCCCAAAGCACTGAGCATTCCCATCCATCCCTCCTGGAGCAGAAACTCCCTGCCCTTGTGTTTTTCGCTCCCTGATCTTGCAGGTTTTGCCCAGAAATTGTTCTTTTGGAGGAATATCAAACCACCAGATCTTGCAGGTCTCGGTATTATGCAGTTATCTGGAGAAATTGAAGAATTCTGGGATCAGTGGGACACTAGACAGACTTTGGCACATGCAGGAAGAGGGGGCTGGAAGTGCTGTACAGATTTTAATCCTATTTATCCCTCCTCTGCGCTGACTGAATTCCACATGCATGGAAATACCGACAAACCCTCAGTGCAGGAGGTGCTGAGGACAACCAGAAGGTTTGGACAAGTCACTTTCTTTTCAAGTCGCTTTTAATCAGCAAAACCCCAAACCTTTCACTTCAGCAGAGGTTTGTAAACAAAAGAGCTTGAAAGTTGTGACATTTGAAATTTAAGGGACTCTCAAAACACAGAATTTCACAGTACATGGGGTTTATTCCTAAATAAGACCCCCAGTTAACAACTCATCCTGATTTCTCACCGATCTGTTCTTGCTCTGCCTCAATATTCTGGTTTTGAAGGGATAATTTTGCTTTGACCGGCACTGGCGCTGAAATTGGGCTGCTCCCACTGCCCAGGACGTTAACCCATTCACCCTGGGAGATTCCTGTCGGCTTCCAGGGCCTCTGAAGGAGTTCTTGTTCCCACTCCTCTGGAAATCGCTGGGACTTTTGCCACTGACATCAACGAGAATGGGATTGGGCAGGAGGAGTAAATTCACCCGGCCATAATTTCACGTTATATTCCCAACAAGTGCTCTCACAGAGCTGCAGCCAATACAAGCTGAGAGCAGAGTGCTGGTGATTGTAGAAAACCCTTTGGAGTGGGCACAGAAAGGCCTTTTTATTAAATCATTTGACAATTAACTAGCCCACATATCAGTTTCCAGTTCGAGTGCCATTTGTTTAAAAATACATATATTTAAGCTAAATGAAAAGACCATTTAAAAATATTTTTGCAGGTTATTTTTGGAGGCCTACTGCAGCGGCCTTTACCTTCAGGCTGGTGCTGAATTTAACTGCAGCAGGAAGAAATTAGAGCTTGAGAAAAAGCTGGGGTGCCTAAACCAGCTGTAAATTTAAAACCGGCATTAAGGACCGTCCTTAAGCACGACTTTGTTCCAGCAACAGAGTTTCTCAAAATCCACATCTCCATTTGCGGCCCTGCCACTTCATTTGTGGCTTTGGAGTTTGTTTTGCTCGCAGCTGCAGCAGGAAAAATTGTGAATTCTGCTGTAGGACCCCCTCCTCCTCCTCCTCATCCCCGCTGGCCTCGGCCCAGGGATGGACCGACTTGCACTGCCTGGGACAGCCCATTTCTTTTTTTTTTCTTTTTTTCTTCTTTTTTTTTTCCATGGATGACAAACAGCTTCAAATTCCCCAAGTGTTTCCTCGCCTCAGAGTCCAGAGACACAAAAAGGAGAGGAAAACCCAACGGGGAAAGACACATTGTTATTTTATTTTGAAGGTCTGGAGCTTATCCCAGCGATTTTCTGGATCCATGAGGGAGCCAGGCTTATCTCTGACTTTTGATAAATCTTGAAATATTTCACCACAAACATCTGAGCTTTTCCAGGAGTTTATTTTGCGTTCATCAAATGAGTCTATGGGAGGCAAAATATGCAATTATTTGCTCTAGAATCCATCTGCTTGGTCCTGTGTGTTTATTATGAATCATTCCTTGGCTGGAAAAAATTGTCTGAGCTCCACACAAACCCCCTGTTAGCAGGAAATGCTGATATTTGCTATTTACAGCTATTAAAAACTGCATCAAGGAAGCTGCTTTAATAACCTGAGGCATGGGATTTTATGAATTGAACCATATAACTTCTATATTTTTTAAAGTTTTCAAGGTTTCACTGTAGGCTTTAAAAGAGGCTGAACGTGCCCTGCCTAGCAGGGGGTGAGATTCCAAATTATGGATCCATATTTCGGTTATTTGGCTCTTGCCCCCATCTCTTTGCTGGCGGTTTTATGTTTTAAAGTCAATTTTCAAAGCCAGTTTTGGGGTCAGCGTTGTACCTTTGCCTCCTGCTGATTTTGCTGGGGTTGCAAATACAAGCTCCAGAATAAAAATCTTTTCTGTGTTTATAACGAGGAAAACCAGTCATTACTTCACAAAGCATTTTAGATATAAACCCTGGGATAAAAATGAAATATTGGCTAAAACGGTGACCTTTGACCCTTTGAATCCCAGGAAAAAAATGAGAATTTCCATGAGGAATCATTTTAAAACAGCTGATGAGTTTGGGAAAAGCAAGAGATATCCATGAGTTACAGTTTTAAGAGAAAACATCAACTGCAGTTGACGAGGTTTGTTAGCTTGATTGGTGATTTTCATGTCAGAAAATCCCTATATTGAAGGGAAAGATCATTTACACACAGCCACCCATGAATTCTTCTTTTTCTCTTTTTCCTTTTTGGAAGGTAAATTCTCTGCTAAAAATGTTTTCATTCCAAACATTCAGGGAGAAAAAAAAATCGCTATTAACCAAAGATAAAATAAGAAGAGGGTTATAAGTGATGTTCCTTTTGGTTTGAACCCAGACCACAGAGTGGCAATTTTATCATGTTCTGAAAATGAAATGTCCATCACCACAAGAATTTTTAGATTTTTTTTTAAATTTAGGTAGTTAGGATATTTGTGAAGACACCTATGGACATTCACAGGATGTTTCTCCCCTTGCAATTATAAATAAACAGAAGAATTTCCAGGCATGACTCACAGGGAGATTTTGTGTTTTCCTTCCTCCCTGACAAAAAAATTGGGATATGGGGTGTTCCTGCAGCAAGTGCCCTCCTGGTTCTGTCCTGAAAAGGAGCAGTGCTTTTTAAGGGAAAATTATATAAATGAAGCAATGTAAATAATCTCCTTCCTCTTTCTTTCTCTCTCTCTCTCTCTCTCTCTCTCTCTCTCTCTCTCTCTCTCTCTCTCTCTCTCTCTCTCTCTCTCTCTCTCTCTCTCTCTCTCTCTCTCTCTCTCTCTCTCTCTCTCTCTCTCTCTCTCTCTCTCTCTCTCTCTCTCTCTCTCTCTCTCTCTCTCTCTCTCTCTCTCTCTCTCTCTCTCTCTCTCTCTCTCTCTCTCTCTCTCTCTCTCTCTCTCTCTCTCTCTCTCTCTCTCTCTCTCTCTCTCTCTCTCTCTCTCTCTCTCTCTCTCTCTCTCTCTCTCTCTCTCTCTCTCTCTCTCTCTCTCTCTCTCTCTCTCTCTCTCTCTCTCTCTCTCTCTCTCTCTCTCTCTCTCTCTCTCTCTCTCTCTCTCTCTCTCTCTCTCTCTCTCTCTCTCTCTCTCTCTCTCTCTCTCTCTCTCTCTCTCTCTCTCTCTCTCTCTCTCTCTCTCTCTCTCTCTCTCTCTCTCTCTCTCTCTCTCTCTCTCTCTCTCTCTCTCTCTCTCTCTCTCTCTCTCTCTCTCTCTCTCTCTCTCTCTCTCTCTCTCTCTCTCTCTCTCTCTCTCTCTCTCTCTCTCTCTCTCTCTCTCTCTCTCTCTCTCTCTCTCTCTCTCTCTCTTTCTCTTTCTCTTTCAGTCTCTCTCCATCTCTCCCTTTTTTCCTCTTTTTTCCCCCTTCTTTTCCCCTAGTCAGTGGATTTTCAGCCTGCTTAGCATATCAGATCGCTGTTGATGTTTTTGTGTTTGCAGGGAGGTTGGAAAGCAGCAGTGGGGAATAGATGGTCGCGAGGGGGAAAAAGAAAAGTGAGTTTGCCTAGCCCTGGGAAGGGACATTCCATGAATAATGCAGAAAATGGAAGGATGAGGAACATTTTCAGGAAAAAAAAAATTAAAAAAAGATTTTTTTGTGGGGCAGGCGACTTCATTTATTCCAAAGACAAGACAACTCAGGCGCGTTAGCAAACCAGCAGGACCGGCTCAGGAGAATGGCTTCAACTACTTCACCTCTCGGCTGCCTCTGATCTTGGGGTCCGGGGGCCCGACACTCATTTAAATAAAGCACCAGAGCGCCCGTCCCCCGTCCCACCGCTCGTGCAGCTCTCGGGGGGCTCCTCCCGGGGCTCCTCCGGGGGATTCCTCCCGGGGGCTCCTCCCGGGGCTCCTCCGGGGGCTCCTCCCGGAGGCTCTTCCAGGGGAATCCTCCCGGGGGCTCCTCCTGAGGGCTCCTCCCGGGGCTCCTTCCGGGGGTTCNTCCCGGGGGCTCTTCCAGGGGGATCCTCCCGGGGCTCCTCCCAGCGGCTCCTCCCGGGGGCTCCTCCAGGGGGCTCTTCCAGGGGGATCCTCCCGGGGCTCCTCCCGGCGGCTCCTCCCGGGGCTCTTCCCGGGAGCTCCTCCCGGGTGTTCCCCGCGGGGCTCCTCCCGGGGCTCCTCCCAGCGGCTCCTCCCGGGGCTCCTCCCAGCGGCTCCTCCCGGGGCTCCTCCCAGCGGCTCCTCCCGGGGCTCCTCCCAGCGGCTCCTCCCGGGGCTCCTCCCAGCGGCTCCTCCCGGGGTCTCCTCCCGGGGGCTCTTCCAGGGGGCCCCTCCCGGGGCTCCTCCCGGGGCGCCTCCGGGGGCGCCTCCCGAGGGTCCGGGGGCGCCCCCCGGGGCTCCTCCCGGGGCTCGGCTCTCCGGGCCGGCAGCACCGGCGGCGGGGCCGGGCGGAGCGCCGGGCTCCGGCTGCGCTGTGCCTCCGTGCTCGGAGGGAAGGGCAGGAGCGCATCCCTCCGCCGGCAGATGAGACAGGGAGAGCGGCTGTTCCAGGCGCGTCCTTCCCGGCCGTGTTCGCACCCAGCAGCGGACGCCCCTGGAAATCTGTTTTTTGGGTGCTCTCAGAGCCCCCGCGCTGCCGGTGCTGGGAAAGACTCGAAGGGAAGGTGTGAGAGCGGGGCTTTGGGGCTGAAGGCTCGGCTGCCAGCTGGGTGCAGGGGAGAGTTTCTGGGAAGCCGGAGAAACATCATTTTTATTTTAATATTTGTCTTCTTCACTTGGGAGGTTTTCCTCCCGTTCGTGGCAATTTAACATTTCTGCACCTGCTCTAATTTATCACTTCGTTCCCAGCTCTAACAGGAGCTCGTCTGTCTCCGATGCAACACCAGAAATTCCCACAAAAGCCCCTCTAATATGAATCACTGCTGAGGAAAGACTTAATTTGGATTAAGGGCTGTGATTTGGAAGACGGTTTTGATAGACCCAGCTCATGTTTTAACACCGGAGTGTGGCGTGCGGGGAGTTCAGGGTGTTTTGGGGGCAGAAAATGACCCGGCTGCTTTTATTGCACGTCTTTTCCCAGGTGGAGCTCACTGGGAACAGCATTTACGAGTACATCCACCCCTCGGATCACGACGAGATGACTGCTGTCCTCACTGCTCACCAGCCTCTCCATCCTCACCTCCTGCAAGGTATTGCTGGGGTCTGGGATTAAAATAAAGCACAAAAGTATTAAATAAACCCCAACCCAATCCCAGGCTGAAACGTAACGAATGTGACCGAAACCATTCCACGAATTCATAGGTTCATGTTTTTCCTGTTTGAAGCTCAAATGGAGGAGCAGCAGGAGCTCAAAACTGTGAGCCAGGATTTTGGGGTGCTGTGCTCAAGGGAATGAGGTACCCTAAATTAAATAATGCCTTTCATGCCATGGAGTCCATGAAGATTTGAACAGGTTTAAAACACCTTTAGCCCAGTGGCTGTTTAATCTCTTTTATTTTGTCATCACTGCTGAGGCTGCAGGAATCTTGTGGTGGCCTGGTTGGGCACAGCTCAGCTGCGTGGTCTGAGCGGAAAAACAGCTAACAGAACATCAGGTAACTGGGAAATGGAAGGGTATTTTTCATCTTTTAAAACTACTCTTAAATTCAAAGCTCGGGCTGAAAACCAGACCTAAAACCCTCCATTGCAGGAAGAGCAGAAATGGGTTTGGTAAAGGATTTGGGTCTAGGAAAGCTCATTTAAAAAGTGACTTTTTGAGGAAAATAACGTCCTCTTGCCTTGCTGTCACCCCGGCCGTGCTCAGCCACTCACAGAAATATTGCCAGCACCCCCTGTGTGTGAAGCTGTTACCTCAGGGTTCTAATTACCATGGAACAGAAATATTCTCATTTCAGGAGTTTGTGTTTCCTCGGGGCCAATTCTTTGAACTTTCAAAGACCAGGACCAATCTGGCTCCATCACAAAGTGCTTCCACTTGTGTTTCATAATTGATTTATCAGCTGGAGCTCCCATCCTGCCAGTTTTTGCCAAAAAACTTTTTTTCTCAGTTTTTTCAAAGCACAGCTCCTAAAAAAACACGAGGAGTTTTGGGCTCTTGCTACAATTCTGTTTAGGAATTTTTTTATTATTATTTTTTAATTTTTTTTCCAGTTCTGGTGGCTGTGCTTGGTTCTGGCTTCTGTGATTCCACCAGAGCAGAACTGTGTTCCTTCTAGATTCAGGGAATGTTGATGTGCCTGGGAGCACCTGGACTGCTCCAAATGGAAGAATTATCTCAGCATCCTTCTCTTTTCTTCCTCTCTAAACAGGTTGTTTTGGGAAAAAACCCCTCCCTTGGTGTCTTGGAAAGCAAACTCTTACTTTTCTCAAACCCTTCTGTATGATTATTTCATGCTTTGCTCATTCCTCTGTCAGGTTTTTTTTAAATATTGGTTTTTTTTAAAAAACAGCATTTTTTCCCCTGTTTCCAGCTTACTTATAAGCAGAGGCAGTACCTCTGATGTAAATTATTTAAGGGTGATTTTGATGGTGGGACTGGATAATCTTTAAAGTCTCTTCCAACCTCAGCAATTCTGTGAAATCCAAGAGTTTTTGTGCAATTTTGCTTGTATCCAGAATAATTAGTGAGACATTTTTCTACCTGCTCACTTGGCAATGGCAACAGCCTCCTGTTTTTCTTAAAATCTGAGTATTTTTTAATTCATTCTTGGAGTTTTTTACAAATTTAAAGCCACTAGCAACTGACTGGGATTAATTTCTGTGTCAAAAGCAAATAATCCCACAGCTCCTCTTGTTCTTCCCAGATAAATTCTTCATTCTCTGCAGCTTTCTTTGCCTCATTCTACACTGGTAAGGAAATTTAGGGTAGGAATAAGGAAAATTATTTCAAACTTTGGTCTGTTTATGCGTGTTTTGTATCAAATTTTGTGCGGCAGAGGAAATTAATTGATTAAAAACCTCAAAGCAACAGCATCTCCTTTGGATTCCTAGACTTGGAGAAGATAAATAAAGGAATTCTGTTCTGTTCTGTTTAGGGATTATTTTGTTTTATCTCAGTTCTGTGTCTCGCTTCCCCATACAATGCATGGAGCTGGGTGCATTAAAATATCCAGAATCTACAGCTAAATCTTTCTAAAATGAACGCAATGAACCAATATTTATTTACTGTTGTCTTCCCTTTGTCAATAATTCCCATTCTTGCAGTGTTTCATACATCAAAATCTTGAGGTTTAACCTGGAACTGCCTGGCCTGCAATAATCAAAGCAGGTTTTTTATTTAATCCAGTGAAGACTTAAAAATTGTTTAATAAGTGACAGGAATGAAGCCACTTCTGCCTATATCAGAGTAGATATTTTCAGTATTTAAATAAAACATGGAGTTCTACAAATTACATAAAGGGCAGTGGAGGGAAAGTGGCTTGATTTAAAAAAGAAAACCAAGAGGAAACCAGACTATTTTAAAGGGCATTTTTTGACATTTCAGTTTGATTTTCTCTCTTTTAATCTTTTAAAACACGTGTGAATCATCAAGTCACTGGGAGGAATAAGAAATTTCCTTTTAGAACTTTATTATGTTATAGATTTCTCCAATCTGGGGCGTTACTTAGGCGTAAAATCAATATTGCACTGCGGACACAGACTTTTATATCCCAAATTTCCAGCTTGGCTCACGGAACTTGCCTTGCTCAAGATGTTTTTTTTCAGCTAAAGCTCAGATATTTATACCCATTTTTAGCCCAGCAGTCGTAGCTGGATAAGATCTGTTTTGAGAGAAATAAAATCACAAACGTCAACAATATCTGTGCTTTGTGGTATTCTGCTACTGGGATTAAATAACCCAGAGCACAGATTATTTTTGACCTCTGGTTTTACACTCTTTGCAAATCTGAATGCCACCTCTTTATTTATTTCTCAGGGAAGTGCAAATTATTGCTTTGCATAAAATCAGACAGTGTGTGGATTTCCTTTCACAATCCTCCCCGTAACACTGTTTTCTTCAGATAAATCACACCAGTATTTAAAAAAACGAGACATATTATTTATATGTTATTTATAAAGCATATTAAAAGCATATTTAAAGCTTATTTATAAAGCATAAACATTCCTTAATCATTATATTTCTATTTTTTAAAGTTTGCCCTGGGCTTCCTC
>VWPU01014007.1:0-166409 GCA_013398955.1 Callaeas wilsoni | reverse complement strand
CCCTCTGTTGTCCCTCACATGGATGTCCCATAGATTTGGCCTTCCCAGGGTGGGAGGCCCCACAGCTGGGCTAGTCTGCCCAGTGGAGGATGGGTGTTCATTGCATCTGGCCAGAGGCTATGCCACACACCCAAAACCCTCCTCCTTCCCCCCTTTGGTGTAGGGGTCTGTGTGAGCCTGGCAGCAGAAAAACCTGGGGCTGTGGCCTCCACCCTGAAGGTGCTGGGCTAGACTCTGCTATGGATGCTCTTCCAGATGCTTCAAACAATAGTGTCACTTTATCTCAATTTGCCTTAGTTTAACTCACAGTTCAGGGTTTCAGTCAGGAGGCCCACCCAGGGTGGGCTTCGGTGGTGCAGCGTCATTATACACCTTTGCTATAATAGGCAAAAGTGCTTCATAAAGATGGTTAAGCCATAAACCACAACATTTCAGTCTCCAACAAAGTCCCTTCAATCCAAACCATTCTGTGACCCTGTGATTAAGTAAACAACATAAACACAGCATTAAGACTTCAAATTATGAAGTTAGAGGAAGTTATCCCACATCACTGGGGAAAAAAATAGGCAAAAGAAACTCAATTTCAGTCACTCAGTTACCTTAAGTTACAAAATTTCTTGAATCTTAGAGAATAGTAAGAGAACAAGATTTACTCTGGACAGAGGTTATCTGATTCACAAATAAAACCCTTGCATATCTTCAGCCACAGAAAACAAAGGAGGAGTATGAACGGAAGGTCTGCAGGGTGGGAACAATAAGCCCATATAAAACCAGATATGAGGATCAAGTTTGTATTTAATAAGCATGGTATACTGCACAAAGGATCATTACCTAAGGCAAAAGGCACATTTTCTGTCTGGACAGCTAAAGGGGTCTAAACCACAAAAGGAACTTGAAGAGCTTCTCAGCTACATCATCACCTATGTGACAGCTGTCAGCAGTCATGTTTTGGAAACTATGTGACTTAAACACAGCACATTTTGCTAGCTTTCCCTCCCCTTATTTTATACAAACCCTCACCTAATTGCCGACAGATTTTTTTATTCATGGTGAAATGGATAGGTTTTTGGAGGAAGGAAAGAGCATGGGCAGAAGGATGCAAACACTTAAATCCAATATTTGGTTTGGCTTCTCTTTTGGAAGAGCAGCTATTACAAAATTAAAATTCCATCTTTACAGCTGAGTATCTCACACACACAAAACTGACTTTCCCCCATCCCCAGCAAAACCAAAAGAAATTCCCCAAAACTCAGAAGAATTTCCCCTACTTCTAGCCCAGGCTCAGAACTGTACAGAGTGGAGTAAATCACGGAATGGTTGGGATTGGAAGTGAGAGGAAAGCTTCTGTCTTTACAAACAATTTGATGGGTGAAGGTATGGTGTTATTTCTTTGAAATGAGTCTTAATGTCTCTACTAACTTTTGGGCAGGTTTGTTGCAGAGCCCAGGCAGCTTGGCTCCTGAAACAAACAAGTGGGTCTGCACAAGCCCAAACTTCTGAACTTTGGGGTAAAACAGGTTCAAGGATACAGGATAGGCAGTTTGGGAAGGCTGTACCTTCTCAGTACCTCAACCAATGGGGAAAGGAAGAGGGCAACATGCGGCCGGGAGTTTAGAATAAAACGAGACTGCGCCCTCTGAAACCTCAAAAGAGAAAACCCTGTGGGCATGTATCCCAGGGGACTCTCTCCCTTTATTCAAATTAAGTTGAAGGTCTCCTCTGTCTCCTTTTTGGACATAAACCTCTGGCGTTTGTGGAATTTTCCTGACAGAAGAGATATTTGGAGGTCACCTAGTCCAACCCCCCTGCTATCTCAGTCACCTAGAGCAGGCTGCAGAGTCTGGAATATCTCCAGAAAAGGAGACTCCACAGTATCTCTGGGCAATCTGTTCTAATGTTCTGCCACCTTCACAGTAAAAAAGGTTTTCCTCATTCAGATGAAGCTCCCTATTTTTCAGTTTGTGCCCACTGTCCTTTGTCCTGTCTCTGGACACCCCTGAAAAGAGACCCATGCTCTTGACACACACCCCTTAAAGATATCTGTGTATTTGCATGCATTCACTGAATCCCAGGATGGGTCAGGTTGGAAGGGACCACAATAGATCACCAGGTCCAACCTCTCTTCTCATGCAGGGTCATTCCAGAGCACATGGCCCAGGATTGCACCCAGATGACTCTGGAATGTCTTCAGTGAGGGAGACTTCCTACCCCCTCTGGGTGATCCATTCCAGTGTGTGGTCACTGCACAGGAAAGAAGTTCTTCCTCATGTTCAGGTGGAACTTCCTGTGCATCAGTTTCTGCCCCTTGCCTCTTGTCCCATTACTGAGCACCACTGAGCAGAGCTTGGTCCATCCTTTGACCCCTCCCTGCAGGCACTGACAGACATTCATGAGGTCCACTCTCAGTCATCTCTTCTCGAGGCTGAACAGCCCCAGCTCCCTCTGCCTTTCCTCATAAGAGAGATGCTCCAGCTCTTCATCATCTCTGTAACCTCTACTGAAGCCATTCCAAGAGCTCCATGTCTCCCTTGTCCTGAGGAGCCCAAAACTGGACACAGCACGCCAGATGTGCCTCACCAGGGCCGAATAGAGGGGCAGGATTACCTCGCTCCACCTGCTGCCAATGCTCTTCCTAACACAGCCCAGGATCGCATTGGACTTCTATGAGGAATCACTTTTTCTTTGTGCCTCAACATTGTCCAGGTTTTACGTTATAAATACATTTTCTGACACGGGATGAAAAATTACTATACGAGTTGTAGGTGTCCAGGGAGCCTTAACACATGCCACATGCAGGAGGCAGATCGGATACGTAAGGGGGGGCGGAGACCACTGACATAACAGTCTCTAAGTGGCCAACTCCTTTAGAGAGTGGAGGAAGTTCTGTCTCTGTGGGGACTTCGCCTGACGGCCAATCAGGGAAGAGAAAACTTCCACCACTGGGCTGCAAGAACCATGCTGCCAGGGAAAAATTCCCCATAAAAGCAGTTAACTGCACCGTAACTGCATTCCTCCCGTTTCGGCTTCTTGAAGGGAGTGGGGGCTCACCTGGAGGTTCAGCTCATTCACCCCCCGCCCCGTCCCCGCCTGCCTCATCTCCCTGCAGTCCTTCTTCTGCCCTGCCTGTCTTTCCTGTCCGCACCTGTCTGTGTGCCCTGTTTCGCTGCTTCCCCGAGACAGCCCTTTGCTCCGCGACAACCTGCTCCGCCGTTTTCCTGCCACTCGCAGCCTGCCCGCTGCTTTCCCCGCGTTGCCCAGCAGCAGCCAGCCTGCAACCATCATTCACCGAGGCGGGAGACGCGCTGCCCATCACCAGCTGGAAGTCGCGTCCAGCCGGCCACAAGAGCCGCGCAGGCTCACCGCAGCTCGCAGCACGCACGTTCCACCTCCCGAGCAGCAGTCAACAGGGCGCCCTGGGATTGTAGCGGTAACTGTCTTCTGTGTCTCCATCTCTCTTTTCCCTTCTCTGCTCTCTTTTCTATCCCTGTTCAGTAGGAATACTTATCTTTCCTTATCAATAAACAATTCTCAGATATAATATTTGCCGTGTTTGCGCTTTATTTCATCCGAGAAATCTGTTAAAAAGAATCCTTCTGCAGTTCCCTTACATTGGAACATGACATGTTCTTGGCCACAAGGGCACTGCTGGGTCAGGAACAGCTTGCTGTCCACCAAGACCCCCAGATCCTTTCCACACAGCTGCTTCCCAGAAAATCAGCCTCTACTCGTATGTGGGACTCTACACTTGCCTGTTTTGAACCTCATTAGGTTCCTCTCTGCCCAACTGTCCTGGGTTGCAGTGTATTCTACTACCATCTTCATGAGCTGTTGAAACCAGGTGGGGCAGGGGTCTTTATCTCCCCCGTGACCCATCCTCTCTCTAGGGGGGATATCTCCTGTTAATGGGCCATCTAGTCTCACCACATGACTGACAAAATTACATCATCCCATTGTGAGATGCTCTGCCCAGAGGGAGGAACCAAGCATCCCATCCTGGATATAAGCTAAGATTTCGAACACCAGAGTCAGCCCTTACCTACTGGATTCCCAGAGGATAAGAGCTACCACTGGACCTTCAGGTGAAGACCAGACCTTTTCTACAGGACCACTGCTTCAACAGAACCATCACTCTGGAGGACTGCAGCCATTATTTTATCGGACTGCTACCAACACCCTGACTGACAGGGTGTCAGGTGGTATCCTGACTCTGTCAGTGGGTTTCTTTTTGTACGATTGCATTTATTTTAGTTTTTCCTCTTAGATTGTACTTCTGACTTGGAGGTTCTCACTGGTTTTGCTTTCAAACCAGCACACCAACTTTCTGCTTTGTCTAATCCTCCACTTCAGTTGCTCTCCTGAGCAGAGGTATACATTTGAGACTGACAGTGAGGCCAGGATCTAGATGGTAGGTCAGTTAGGTATAAGGCACAGACATTAAATGTTTTGCTGAGAAGTCAGCAGACGTTCTTCACCTTTTTTTAAATAAAAGATCTCAAGAACAAAAGCAGTCAAATTATTAAAAAAATCCATCTACAGATACTCAAGTAAGACAAATCCATCAAGTTTTCAGGTCTCCTGCCTGCAGGTCTTCTAGTGCAACAAAGCAAGCTGCCACCCTAAAATGCACTTTAGGGAGGTTCCTCCCCTGACAAGTACTAAGTTGCTTCAGAGGAAAAAGAAATCAAAACCCCAAAGCAAACCATCTAACTAACAACCAAAACCCCCAACCACAACCAGCCAAGCTAAAGCGACAGATTTTAAATGGCTGCCCAGTTTCAAATAGCTTTTCTCTATTGCAACATGATGCAGTAGATAATTTTTCCTGTTTTCAGACGGTTAGTCCCATTCCAAAATTGAAGGTGTTTCAGTTACTAACATATCTATATTGGACGTACTATTTTAAATAGCATGCCCAGAATTAAGGTTAACTCAGGAAAAATGTTCTGCACCTGAAAGTCTGTATATACAAGAAGAACTGGCCGTCCCCCTCCTCTTTCTCTGTTCACATAGTTTTCAAAAGCTTTGAACAAACTTTAAATATATTTAAATGCTTTTAGAGACATCACTTTATTATTTTCTCACAAAAATCAGTGCATTCTCACAACAGCTATTTATGTTAGAAAGCCACTGCACTCTTTGACAACTGGGCAAAGCCTTTGTTGAACTGTTTTCCCTCCCTTCTCCTCCTTAAAAAAAAGCAGCTAAGAATCTGGACACAAGTGGAAAATGAACAAGAACTATTTACTAATTACATATCCAGAGTTCCAGAGGCTAATACAAAAAGTACTATTTTACTGAGATATAGCATAAAGTGAAAAACAATCCTTCCCACTCATCTTTACAGAAAGTAGGTTTTAAGCAGCTTTAGTAACTGTCTTTATTGTGGAAATCCCATGAGAAACAGAATGCAGAACAGCATTTTCATTCAGCCAGGAGTTATTTAAACAGGGAAGATAAACATTTCCAGAAAGTGACTAAGAGCAAGATTTCTACCTGTAGTAAAAGCTTGTGTTGGATGATTTGAGAAACACTCAGAACTAACACCTTTCATTATTTAACTTAAAAAACTTTTTGCTTCAGCAAAATATCACCTCATCTCTCACACCTGTGAGACTATGTGCTGTTGTTTTTGATTTGGATTTGTTCTGGTTGGTTGGTTGGGTGTTGCTGTGAGCTGGGAGAGGGGCAAGGTTGAAGACTTGACTGAGAGGGAGGTGGGATGAGAGCGGAGGGGACAGAAAAGTAGGCGGTCGGGAGAGAATGTTAGTTCCCGAGTACCCAGCCAAAAGGAAAGGGGACAGGGACCGCCCCGGCCGGGAAAGGGTATAAATTGTAGTCATTTACTTGGAGTGTGTGTATTCAGCTCTCGGGAGAGGGAGATGTACACATGGCTCAGCTGAATCGTTACTAATAAACAGTTATCTTTTGCTTCAACGACTTAGTCCCCATTTAATTGTATCAAAAAGTTAGTTCATTTCTAACACAGGGACATGAAGTTTCTGTGTTGCATGCCACAACTACAGATCAGGCCAAGCAAGAGATTTTTATTTATAATGCCAACCTAAGAATGACTTAATCCTCAGCTTTGTAGGCACTGTTTAGTGAAATCTGGAAAGCCAGCACAGCAGTGATGGTGTCTTTATTCCTAACTTTCAAGTTAAGCAAAAACAAAAAACAAAACAAAACAAAAAACCCCAAACAAAAAAACCCAAAACCCAAACCAAACAAAACCAAAAACAAACCCTTGAAAGTAAAAGTAACAAAAGACTGAAGTTTTCAGAGCCAATTATCTAAAGTTATCAGTAGGAGTCCTAAGAATTTAAGGTCATGTTAATGATTCATTTAATTTCAGAGCCCCAAGGACAGTTGGCTCTGGAAACACAAAATTTGAAGTGCTTGTAGAGGAGAAAGTGGGAAGGAAAAAAAGAAATCAAGTGGCACAGGGCAAGAAAGTAAGAGATTATTTAGGTCAGCCTTTCTGAAAAACTGAACACAAAAGTACAATAACTTTAGATAAACTCAACAGCCTCCTAAGTGCTTTCAGTAGTCCGCAACACTTAGAGAGTACTGCATGAGAGGGGGAAATTCTGAGGAAAAAATTATAATTTGATGTTTTATAATTAATAATCAAAATGTAAAATTTAATTCCCTTCCATGTTTATATGGTCTCAATTTTTTCTCCTCACACAGAAGAGAAGAGGAAGGGTTTGAATGCACAGAATGCACAACTTGCAAAGGTTCAATGTAGCATGGAGTTTATTCCAACACAGAGACATCAGAAAGCATATGCCATTAGCCAAATAAATATTTATAGCTCACACTTTTACAAGTCTAAAAACATCACTACTCCTCTTGTCTCCATGGCAATTCAGAGGAAGCTTCTGCAAACAGGGGTTTAAACTACTCAGGCTCTCAAAAAAAGCCTATTTTCCAGCCAGCTCCTGATCCTGCTCAGCAATGGTTTCCACAGCAACTCATTGGCAGCTCAAAGACAGCTTGTAAGACAGCGAGAGCCTATAGCTGCTTCAGCTGTTACTTATTTTAAAATGCACCAAGATGCTGAGGACATGTGTCTAGTGCCATCATGTTTCAAAAGACTATGTGAATAGTCCATTGGTGTAGAAGCCCCTTGCCACTGCTGTCCCACCCCCCTCATATCACACAGTGCAGAGCTGAACAAACAGATTTCCCTTTGCATTTCAGGGGTTACAATCTAGCAGAAACACTTGCCTGTGCAAACACCTAGAGAAACTGCATAATGTTATTAAATTTGCAAAACAAAGCTTGGTACCCAGTGCAAACCAGTGTGTTCCTCTGAAGTCAGTAGTACCAAGACTGATTTACATCAACTGTAAAACCAGCTCTGAAACACAAGAGAGTTGGGAAACCAGAAGAAACAAACAATACCCCACCACTCCCCAAATGAACACAACCATTCTGGCCCACAATTTGAGATAAAGATCTCTAAAGTCTCCTACAACCTTTAAGTGAGTTTTGCTGGAACTGCCAAACAATTTGGAAAGAATAAACACTTTCACGAAGTCACCTCATTTATAAACCTATAAATACACCTATTATTTATCTTAAAATCCTGAAAACAGACTTAGTTTACTTTGAAACTGTACCAACCAATATTAGTTACAATTCCAGTAAACACCATATGAAACTGGAGTCCTTGCTCATTCAGAACCAGTGAAGACAGACAAGTTCCCTTACTGTTGGAGCATGTTTCCAGATGTTTAGGAAGAACACCTTGACAGTATAATTTAAAATATTTGTAAGTAAATACATTGGTAAAGTGGTGTCTCATCCTATAGTTAGTCCTATTAATTTAAGCTGGAACCAAATTTCTTGTGCACCACAGCATCATATCATGATTTGGGTTGAAAAAACCCTTAAAGATCATCCAGTTTCAACCTGTCTGCCATCCTCAGTCCCTCTCAAATTCATAGCAGCTTTTCTGTAGTGGATCTTCTCAACACTTTATGATTAATCTCAACATTTCTACAAAACACTTCCACTGTATTAAGTTCTGGCTTCTAAATATATAAGAGTAGCTAACTAACCAGAATTGTGCACAGCAAATATCTCAGATAGCACGCAGGATAGCTAATTTGGCCAGCTACACAGAAATGTCTCATTTGCAGCAAAGTATAATGACCAAAACCAAGTCAGCATTGCCACCTTATATCCCACTATGTCCCCCCAATGAAGGAGATAAAACATCAGAAATATTTTAAATTTTTTAAAAAACCCATTCTCTCTGAAGCAAACATTGACCTGGAATATACTTCTATATGCAATCTGTATAACTCTTTGTGGTGAGTTTTTAAGAAGGGCTTTACATATGCTTTTTCTCATTCAAATTTTGCTGACTTTGGGAGACACTACCATGACTTCATTCTATTTAGCATCCCCATTTTAAAAAAAAAAAAAGGTCCTTCCAACACTGGTAGGATGCTCATTAAATATTCAGAGAGGGTCTTGTGCAATGCTTTGTGAATTCAAAATTTCTAAGGAGATGTTTCCAGTAACTGGGGGTGAGGGTGGTGGTTTCACTTGTGTAAATGTCACTTCACTCGAACCATGAATTTTAGGACTGCATCCTATTGAGCGATAGACAGCGCTGAACTTAATTTTTAAGCTTTTTGTCCTCCAGACTAAAGACTAGGTTCTTTGCTAATATGAGCAGGGAACATGATGACCACTTCTCACGCCTAAAAGAATATGGTGAACCCTTCCTAACAATCCAAATGCAATGGCCAAATTGCTCATCCCATTTTCATTCACACATGATCTTTTTTTTACATTGCCAAGGTTGCTCAATAGTCTTTTCCTGGCAGAAGCAACAAACAGTCATGTTCGATGACTAGTACTTTCAATCAACATTGTAGTTTCCAGTATGAATGCGCATTTTTAACCTTAAGTCTACAGGCCTTCAATAGAAAATTTAGTTGTTTAATACCAAATTTTATAGAAACATCTTCTGGCACATTTGAACAAGACTGAAGCCACTCAAATTCCATTAAGGCTAACACATGCTGAGAGAAGCTAGAACAAACAGAAAATGTTTTTCACACTCAAAGGAGAAGGTTGATTAGAAGATATCCTCCGGAAGGTAGAGCTAGGAACAATAGGTCACAGTATAAGAGATGCCAAGTTTTCCTTAAAGGGGACGAAGAAAATTTAAAAACCCAACTACAAAACACTACAGCCTTAATCACAGTAAAAGCTACACAAGCAAAGCAACATACGGGCATTCAGATTAGAAAACATTAGAATAACACTGGAAAGTTACACAAGAAACAGGAATAAACAAACTCTATGCCTTATCTATTTTTAAAATCAAGCATAAATTTAAACTCGGAGATGATCACCGCTTTCCACAGGAAAGACTTTTTAGCAGCCACACCCTCAAGAGTATTTCCCTGATGAAACACTTTGCAGTTTTGCATCAGAAGAAGGGAAAGCTCAGTACATGAGCCAGTTTGCTCCTTCATGTAATGGGATTTGATGATCTTGTCTGCAGATACTTACACTAAGCTGTTTCATGGTCACAAAAATTGCCTTGGAGTGATTTATTATGATAGTGTATTCCATGATCCTCTGCTCTGTGGCCAAAAATGGGTACTGTATCTTTAAGACCCTGTAGCCCAAGACCTGGTGTGGGGAGGACCAAGGGGGCAAAGAACTTTGCTTTTGCATGAGCGTTTTTAAAAGTTCCCTGCCCAGGTTTTTTGCGGCTCTGTGTGGTGTGGGTTTTGCTGGGCTGGCTTGGTTTTTGGCCCAGGCAAAAAGCTTTTCCTTTCCTTGGCTCAGAGAACCTACAGTAGCGATCTTTGGGCTGCCTTGAGGCGAACTGAGCAGCTCCTTGTCGGAGACCAGGGACATTGTGCCAGGAGGAGTAGAGCTGCCCCACTCTGACCCAAGACACAGTGAACCACGCCAAGCTGGGAAGAAAACACATTGAGAGGCTCCAGCGCAGCTGCTCCACCTGCTGTGATCTGCTGTACTTTGCTGTGGGGAGAAGGTTGATCCAGACAAGCCACCGGGCCTCTGTCTGCTGCCAGAACTGCTCCGTGAAACCTCCTGCCTTCCCAAGAGGGAAGCCAATGCCATCTTGTATTGCGTGTTGAGAGCAGGTAATCTCTTGCATTTCGGGTCTTTGTTCCAGTGTGCCGGGGATGAAGTCTGACAGTTTGATGTCTAGCAGTTAGTTACTTTTTTTCCGGCCTTGTGGGCATTCTTTTTATTAATAAACTGTTGCGCGGTTTTTTCGTTTTCATCTATTAGTATTAATTTCCTATTGCTGGAAAGGGATTGTTGGAACCCTTTAGAGGAGGCAACTCATTCCAGAGTGTCCTCCTTTAAATTGTCTCAAACTGAGACAGAAAGGAAACAAAAAAAAGATGCCAGCAATTCTGTAAAAACACAATAAAAATATTTTTTAAAGCCATGGTGGTTTTTTTGGCGGGTTTTTTTGGTTGGTTTTTTTTTGAGTAAACCATGTGTAATTAAGGATTTTGCCCCCTGGGTCACTACTATCTCCAGCACAACTTCTGTGCTTAAAAGTCTGGTGGTTAAAATGGCTGTGTGCAATACCTCTACAGCACATATATCATCAATTGAGTAGTTTAATACCAAATTTTATAGAAACATCTTCTGGCACATTTGAACAAGACTGAAGCCACTCAAATTCCATTAAGGCTAACACGTGCCAAGAGAAGCTAGAACAAACAGAAGATGTTTTTCATACTCAAAGGAGAAAGTTGATTAGAAGAAATCAACATTACATTTCTAGAATACTTGTTAGAGTCAATAGATAAACACATTTTATGAAGCCATGCCTTGCATATATGCTGCTTTAAGCTACTGTTTTGTCATCTACTTTGCCTACTTCTGCCTATATTCACTTTATAAACAACTGCCTATGGCATATTGATCCTCTAGAAACTTACGTGACACTATTATTGCTTAAAGTTTCCTTTAGAAGTCACAGAATCATTAAAGTTGGAAAAGACCTCCAAGATCATCAAGGCCAACCTGTGACTGATCCCCACCTTGTCTCTCAGACCACAGCACTGAGTGCCATGTCCAGTCATTCCTTGGACACCTCCAGAAATGAAGACTCCATCACCTCCCTGGGCACCCCATTCCAATGCTTGACATGTCTTCTCAAGAGGAATTTCTTCCCAATGTCCAACCTGAATGTTCCCTGACACAACTTGAGGCCATTTCCTGTTTTTCTGTCACTTGTTCCCTGGGAGAAGAGCCTGACCCCACCTAGCTACACCCTCCTGTCAGGGAGTTGTGGAGAGTGAGAAGTTGCCCCCTGAACCTCCTTTTCTTCAGGCTGAAAATTCCCAGCTCTCTTAGCTGCTTCTCATCAGATGTGTGCTGCAGACCCTTTCCAAGCTCTGTTGCCCTTCTCTGGACATGCTCCAGCACCTCGCTGTCTTTCTTGCAGTGAGGGCCCAGAACCGGACACAGGATTTGAGGCGTAGCCTCACCAGTGTCCAGCACAGGGGGACAATCATTGCCCTGGTCCTGATTATATTAAGACAAAATTATACCACTTTGACTGAAGAACAATACAAGGACTATACTGGGAAACAGCTTATTCAGGCAGATGCACATCAGCATAAACACTGTGATCACAAGGAACCCGGACACAAAATAAGGTCTTCAGAGTTCAGCTCTAAATTCACAGAACAATTTTGTTTTAGTAAGAGGATTAAGGTACATTTACATATTTATTCCCAGTGTTGTTGCAGGGCTGTACTTATTGCAATGAACCTGGATGGTACAGAGCATCAGCACAGCTATCAGTGGCCAAGAAATTAAGAAAAGGAACAAGACGGCTTGTTGAATAATACATTGCTACCAGCATTCCTCTTCCCAAAGAGAAACTCATCACCAACTCAGTCAAAGTTCAACAGTTTTGCTGAAAGAACCTTTGAAAAATAAGCCCGTAAGTTTTTATCGTTTATGTTTATGAGTGCCAGGTGTTGTTTTAGGGCAGAAACCGAATAGGTTCCTTACAGGACAAAATTAATTACTCTTATATGGGAAACATTATCCACTTCAGAGTTTACAGATATGTAATGCAACTCTTCATAGCCAAGTCTACACATATCTTCTACTTAAACAGTCTAATTTTATAACAAAGCCTCTTGTCTCATTTAGCCATAAAACTTCCTTGGAGACTATGTGTCCACCCAGCATATGTATCTCATCCCACAGCAGAGGCAGCTTAAGAATGAACTGTCTACCCTTCAGTCACCACAACTGGCAATCCAAAATAATCAGATTTTTTTTTTACATGCACGATTTCAGCAGGGCTCCATAATGGTACAGGGGATTCAAACACAGCCTACAGATGCAAGATTGCAGCTTTAACAGCAGCACAAAACAGTAGATAATTGTTGCCGAGCATCAAATAATGGGACATCACACAGAGATCAATATGATCAGGTGAAGCTGTTTATTGTATTGCCAAAGTTCCTTTTGTACTTTTTACTAAATGTTCACACATTGCATAAAGCAATGCAATTGGTTACTTACGCACAAGCACACATCTTAGCAGCAGCTACCATTGGTTAAAGCATTTGCGTCAATTAAAACTACAGCATCCTTGTTCTTGCTGACTTCTCTGTTCAATATCCTGTACTTGTTCTTCATCTTCTCTGTTCGATATCCTGTACTTGTTCTTCATGAATAGCAAGGTCAGTACCTGTATTGCCACTTTGTTTCAATTGTCCTCAGACCAAGGCCTATATACTGGGTTGTGCACATCCCAATGTTCAGTTTCTGTGAGAAACTGCTCCCAATGTCCATTTTCTGTGAGAAACTGCTCAACAGATAATTTTTCCCATTTCAAAACTGATTAGTCTCATTCCAAAACTAAGAGTGTTTAAGTTACTAACATATCTACACTGAACATACTATTTAAATAGTGTGCCTTGAGACAGGGTTAGCTCAGGAAATATGTTCTGCACTTGAAAGTGTGTATATACAAGAAAAACTGGCTGTCCCCCTCCTCTTTCTGTTCACATAGCTTTCAAAAGCTTAAGTATGTGTAAATGCTTATAGAGGCATCACTTCATTCATCTCTCACAAAAATCAGTCTTCCCAACAGCTACTTATGTTAGAAAGCCACTGTTTTTCAGGAACTGGGCAACGCCTCTGCAGCACTGTTTTCCCTCCGTTCTTAGCCCTAAGAAAGATGGCTAAGACTTTAAACACAACTGGAAAGCGAGTAGTAACTGTGTGGATTGTTCCTGTTTTGAGGACTCAGCTAGAGATACAACTGGAACATAAATGAAATAAGAAACAGTGTGCAGTGGCAGGGAAAAAGCAGAGCTGAAAAAAATTTTAGTCAGTCTCTCTACAAATATTGCTGATTCGCTGTTGACAGAGCTTCCCTAGATGACTTTTTATCCCCCAAAACATTATTTATTGAAAGGGTCTGAAGACAAGTGCTATAAGTACATTAACTTCTGCAAATACACCTGAGCCATCATTTCAACAATACTTCATTGAACATATAGAGAATAATTCCATTACTCTTTATGCCTAATACATTTCAGAAAACCTCTGTATCACGTGATTCAAACAGCACTAGCTGATGTCCAGGATGTAGGTCTTATTTAGGAAGGGGTGGGGGGGAAGCAATTGACTCAGAAGTGGAATTATGTGACGGCTTCTTAGACTGGCAGGTAACAAAACCATAAACTACTTCAGCCCGAAAGGCCACTTTTTGATATCTAACCATACCTCCACTACAGATGTATCTCCCTACTTTTCTCTACCTCTTCTCCCAGGCACCAACTTGGATGTTACCAAAAAATCTGGAGAGTCTCAATGTCTTTGCTTTACTAGTCATTCCAATACTACAACAGCATCATCAAAATCTTATGAGCACTTGCTACTACCTGTCTGTCCCAAGCCTTCGGCTTCTTTACATTTTCAGGTGCTGTATTGCTTTATTCCAATACTGAAATGCTGATTTTCCTTATAGAAGCCTCTCAAATGATTATGACATTCTCATGATTCAGTGACTCACATTATTACACCAGGGAGGACCATTATGCTGGTGAATAGAGGGCCATAGCAGCATTCATTGCAAGACACAAATAACCAAATACTGACTAAAAATAAAACATCTATCTTTCACATGAAAATATTTACTGACATTTAAATGGAAAGCTACTGAGGCTTCTTGCAGGATAAAGACCTTTTTTGCACAAACTCTTCCACCATCTAAACATTACTATTAATGGACTTTTAATTGGGCTTTATGTGGACATTAGAGCATAAAGGAAAAAAAAGAAAAGAAAAAAGGGAGCTCTACCCTACCTTTCAGGGGGAACCCTGTGATACATGTTTGTTCTTGGGGGAAGAGGAAAATTTTAAAAAAAGAAAAAAAAAACCACAAGAGCAGCAGTGGACAGAAACAACTCCCCCCCTCTGCCCCCCAATAAACCACTAACACAACAAAAGAACTCAACCCAGCAACATTAATCACACATTTTTGTTTCTGAACAGTTCTAAGATGATATCAGAGAATTCTGTCTTTGATATTCTAATACCTTGGGTTTAGAGATAATCGTCTTCTATTTAATCATTCCTACAAGTGTTGTAAATGTCTGAAACAAGATGGAGTTGTTAATGTGCAGTATAAATTCCTGACTGGAAACTTCTAAGTTTCAAGCAACTAAACAACATGCTTTTATCTGGTAGGAGTTATTAAAGAATATACCTTCTTCCAAATCTCATTCCACCCCCTCTGCCATGGGCAGGGACACCTTCCACTAGACCAGGTTGCTCCAAGCCCCACCTGGCCTTGGACACTTTCAGAGATGGGGCAGCCACAGCTTCTCTGGGCAACCTGTGCCAGGGCCTCACCACCCTCACAGGAAAGAACTGCAGGGATTCCTGGCCAGCAGCACTCCTATGTCCTGCCACACCAAAGCCATCACTTCTCATCCCCACCCAGACTTTCCTCTATTTAGGCAGGGAATCAGACTGCCCAAATACAGAAGTATTGCCTTTTGTTATTAAATAACTTGGACAGCTTGCTTGAATCCCAGTTTTAGAAGTGCTCAGCACCACTATTTCAGACAGTACCAAAGCTGAATCAAAGTCCTGTCACACTTCCCAAAATCCCACTCAATCTGGCTCAGGGGTACATTAAACAAGAGACACAAACAAGTCAGGAGTTTAAGAGAGAATTTCTCTCCTTTGTGGGTGACACCCTCAAAGACTGGAGAAAGGGCAGAAAAATCACCTTAAGTGGCTCAATAGACTAAAGTGCAAAGAATCAATATTTACTTTTAAGGCCATTTTGTGGAAACAGTAAGGATACTAGAGCACAAAAGTGACCCAGAGTATGCACTTAAACACACCAATGCATTCTACAGACAGAGTTTTAGAGATGTTTTTTGTCTTGGTTTGAAAGACAGGTGCCTGCCAAGCAAGGTAGGAACCCCCCTTGGAATGGAAAATATGACCCCCTTCCCTCCAAATTATTATAACTTTGAAATTACGGAGCTTTCAGGTAAAGATATGGGAAAAGGAGTAACAGTTCTTTACTGGAATATATATATATACACAGATATATATATATAATACAACAAGGCAAACAAACAACAACTACAGCAGCAGCAACAAACAGAAAAAAACCCCAGAGACCCAATAACAGCTTTCTCTTGTCCATCAAGCATGCCCCCCTTTGGTGCAGTTATGGTCACAGCCGGCAGGGGCGCTGGTGGCTCCTGGCCGGGCAGGGCAGGTGCGATAATTCCCCGCGGCTGCAGGGGGCACTGTGGCACGAGCTCAGCTGCCTCTCCACATGATGAACCATGGCGACTCGGCCAGCAAGAGAGAGAGAGAAATGGGGCTTCCTGTACAAACTCACGGTGAGGGGGCAGCCAGTCCACGTGCCCCTCCAGATGGCAAAATGGACTGTAGCAGGAACCTCAGACCATCAGGCTGGAACAGCAGAGGCGAGCACAACCCAGGTGACAAAACAAAGTGTAGCAAAAACTCTGGAGCTATGGCATGTCTGGGCAGGTACAGGTTGGCAGGTTAAAGTGTAGCAAGAAGCCCGAAGCAGCGGCAGAAGACAGCGGGGCTGGGCAGTGGCAGCTGGGAGATGGTCCCTCCAGAGGGAGTCTGGGTCCTGGGTTTTCCCTTGAGGCACTCAAGCAGATGGTGAAAGTCTTTTCCAGTGAGGTCAGGTGTTGAAAAGGTTCCAGTACAACGGCCACTCTTAAGAGCAAAGGCTCACCCACAGTAGAAGCAGTGAAGGACAGAACTCCATGAAGGCAGCAAATTCTCCTTGCAGCAGCAGCAGCCTTACCATTCTCCTCTGGTCCCGAGAGCGAGAGAGAGCAAGAAGCTGAGCCCAGCCCCAGTGACTCCCCCCCCACCTCCAGCCAAAAGCTCGTGGTATCTCTGCACTTCCCAAGAGAAAGCTCCCCATCTAAGAGGGTAGCCCACTGCACCCTTCCCCCTCCTCCTCCTCCCAGCCAGATCTCGTCTCATAAGTTTCATTGTTATCATCTCTTATGCAACAAACGGAAGCAAATTCCCAGGGAGAAAGAAAAACAAAAAACAAAACAAACCAAAAAAAACCCAAACCAACCAACCAACCAACCAACAACAAAACAAAAAAACAAACAAAACAAAACAAAACACCAAAAAATCCTAACCTCCAACATTTTTTTACTCATTTTTGCCAGTACAGCTACTAGAAGGCTTCAGTTACAAGCCAGGGCCTCCAGAGACAAGTACTATCTATACATTCTAGTGGCAAACTGCTGTCTGACTCACATAACATGCATTCAAATGCTGGTTTTCTGCATATATTTTCCTCATATTTTTACAAGTATGCTAAGCACAAACACTTGTCCAACTCTAACAAACATACGCAAGTCCTTAGTATAATACCCCCAGGACTGTCTCCCAGTTCATACTGTGCACTTCCGGCAGGCTGAGATACAATCATTTTGGTTTGTATATCATATTAATTTGAGCAAATGTAATTTCTCAGGAATTTTCCATCATTACCTCTTAAGTAATATGTTAGAAGTTTGTGAACAATAAATATAGCCTGTTTTGTTAAAATTATCTGGTATCAAAACAACCCTATAATACATCATTTTCCCATCCAGACAATAATATATTTTGTTTCTCTTTGAATCTGATCCAGTGGTTTGGATGAGGTCAAAAGCATTTTCAATCCTTAAGATGTTAATCCACCTAAGAGCTGTGAAATATATCTATTGAAACTTCATACTTGTAGGGTCTGTTCTTTCTAGCTCAAATCTGACCATTTCATACCTCTTTAAACAATCAGAATCAAATTGTAGCTATTTCAATTCAAGTTTTATCTTCCCATCTCTTACTGAAAACTGCTAAGTTTTGAACTTTTAAAAATCAATACTTCAAAAAGGTTTATTACCAGTTTTTTTTTCATGTTTTCCCCTGCAAATAATCTTTGGGAGAAATTGGATGCCCACTTTAATTTCTATTAACCAGAAAGGTTTACAGACTTACTAGTGGTTCAACAACTACGACTGTTATACGACTTGCTCTTGTTCAGAAATTGCCATTTTCCCCTTCTTCTTCCAAAAGCTCCCTCACGTCCCACTGTGTTAGAAACCAACAAGTAAACAGGACCAGATGTTCAGCTGCCAAGCTTACTTTCTGCCTGGTTTAAGAAATTTTATGTAAGCACTTGAGTGCTTGATGATATATTTTGAGCACTGAGGTGACATAACTCACTGGAGTCCTCCAGGAAAAAAAGTGTCTTTGGAAATACAGGTGAGCGGAAGCACTGGCAATCATCCAAATGCTTCTCCAGCCTCATCTGCTGTCTCATTCTTTGAAATACATATTCCATTCTCTAAAAAACCCCAGCATTTAGATGAAGGAAACAAATAATTTGTCTTGATTACAAGACACCATAGTATTTGCTTTAAGCTTCCTGAAGTGGAATTACAGCAGAATCACAGTGCTTTGAGGAAGATGTGACAGGCTTTTCTGCAGAAGTGTTTTGCTAAAACCGATGGTTCTTTCAAAAGTACTGGGGATGGGAGAAGACATGCCAGAAAGTAAAATCGTAACAAAGTTAGCTTAACAAAAGTGGGGTGGGAGTGGTGGGAGAGGAGGTGAGATAACCAGAATAGAATGAATTACTTGAAACAAAACCAGCTTCTACATAACATTTCCCTCAGTTTCCATTAAAGTGCTCACCCCGTGGTACTGATCTAGAAGTGAACTAGCCACTGAATTAGACAGTAAGAACTTGTAAACCGTCTCTTTTCCCACATATATGCAATACTGCCATAAAGTTATCATGGTGGAGAAAAAAACCCCAGCAAAACAAGAAAAACCAGCAATAAGACAGCTCATTATACACAACCACAAGGACACTATGTTATGCAAATTTTGTTTTGCTTGATATCGTTATATAACTTCAAGTGAACTTCAAGGGAATTTAGCCATTCCATATGGCCCTGGCAAACAGTCTGCAAGGACAAATACAAATGTCTACCTTGTGCTTCAATTGCTTTAATATATAAGATATTTATATTGCAATGCGGACATTTCTGGCTGTGTGCACATTTCTTAGTAACCTTCCTTTACATAAGCATTTGCACTGGAGTTACCTCTAGCATTTCTAAAGGAAAGTATGACACTAAGCCTTACTTTAAGAAGAGTGTTCCTAAAAGGGATCATCACATGCAGGGAGCCAGTGTCTTCAGAAGTGCTCCAACACAAAGATCACATTTTGAGTGTTAATGGATTCTAAGTAGATCATACCAGATGTAAACTTTTACATCCCAACTGCAGAACTATATTACTAGTTCTTCCTAGCTCTCTAAAAGCACCACCAACCCAAATCTACTCCCCCTCAAACAAAGGAAGCTTGCTTACTACTACTGCAGAAGGTTCACATGCATGTCACTGTCTATCTTCAGTGAAGAAATACTACTATTATTTACTCATGTGAATTTATGAGGAAACTGGATTTTCTTAATATCAGATGTACAAGAAGATTCTCCCATACTTTACAACACGACTTCTCCCTAGTGACCACTAGCACTTGAAAAGAAACTAAAGCACCTGGGGCAGCCTTGGAGGAAGGGTAAGTGCCCGCTGTAATATTTTTAGTTCACTTCTTTAAAAACAGGTCTGCACACACCTCAAATAACATTTGGAGTTAGTCAGTGAACACAGACAAGTTTGGTAGCTGTAGGTCATGAAAGATGAAAACAGATGTTCTGTTAAATCAATCAACTGAAAAGAAAAGATGATGTCAAAATTCAACTACTATTGTATTCTCACCAAATCATTTGCACTGGCATCAGCCAGTTTCTGAAGCAGAATCTGGCAGCTACCAAAACAGGCTTCAGCAGGAATTACAGGTGCAATACAGGAAATAATCACCAAAATATCTTTGTGTAATTCAGTTAAATAGCCAATGGGAAGACCTCATCCAGGCTCAATTAGATCTGCTAATCACAGTGGTAGTTTTAACTGTCATGAGTAACACGAGATGACCAATGATATTCACAATTACCAGAAATATGTATCCTACAACATGAACAAAGAATTGTTGCAACTTTAAAGCTGAGAAAACAGGACCTCAGAGGCCAAGCAATAACAAAAGCAAGTCCTCCTCTTGCATACATCCACCTTAAAAAAGAAACAAGGAATTGCGACTGTCTTGATGTGACATTTCCAGGCATGTTTCTTGTCTCATGTATGCAGTGAGGGAAGACAGCCACCCTCATTTTCTCTTTTGCACATCCAATAGTAGTCTGTAGGGCCAGCAGCCTAGAAGAATTATATCAATATAATTGGGGCCAGCCAAGGAAGAGCTCTCTCTGCCTCCTTTCTGCTGGAGAGAGACAGGAGGGAAACAGAACAGCAACATTTCTTGGCTGAGCCCTCTCAGGAATACAGAGCCCCTTCCAAGCAGCATGCCCAGGTTTAAGGAAAACAGCATGACTTGCTGAAATGCAGCAAAAGCCATGATTTCTGAGAGACGTGCCAGTAACTCACAGCCAGTTTCTTCTGAGCCCTGAGGATCCAAGCAAGAGGGTAAAATTGTGAAGGTTATTAAATACGCTAGAGCGAAGCATGTATCCCTTTTAAAGGCAGAAAGAGTCTTTCCCACCCTGTCAATTTGTATCAGTTTTAGAAGCATCTGGGTATCTTGTGCAGTCTCACCTCAGTCACAAATGAAAAATGTTAGGCTGAAGACTAGAAACAAACATTGCCTTTTTGTACGTAATTTTCATTTGTTTGTTTATATATTAGCAGTTTATTCTCCTCTTACAACTTATGTTGGGGTGTCTAAGAGTCTGTGCATGTTTCTAAATCTTGAGTGGCCTTTAGCAAAGAAATACTGCTTCTCACCTAAACCAGCAAGAGAATGTACATTCAACTGATGCCTCATGCCCCACTCCTCCTCCAAAACCAGGCCATCTGCTTTATAGCATTATGTTGAACAGATATTACTAGAGAAGTATGCAGTCTTACAAATTTAAGAAATTCCATCTCACCTGAATATGGCCTAATTTAGAAATCAGTTCCTACCAAGCTAATCCAGCAAACAAAGAGGGTTCAACAAAAGACTGAGGGCTGACAATAGTCTCAATTTTCAGTACATCAGTTGTGTATCACATATAGTCAAGAAAGCATAGTTTAAACACTTCCACTGTCAATTCCTACAGCAATGCTGTCATGCTTTATGATTTCTTGTCAAGGCTGTGGGAGGAAGGAAACAAAAGGCTTCTTTGGTCGAGAATCTCTGTATCTGAGTGAAAGATTTCTGAGGAATAAGGAGTGGGGTTTTCTTAAGCCAAAATAAAAAAATAAACAAAATATCACCTTATTTATTGCTCAAACTACCCCACTGAGCCCTATCAAATATTTATGTAAGACTACTATTTATTGCCTCTGCATTGTCCTCACACACACACACACATAGTACTGCATTTGCTTCCAGTATATTAGCTGAACTCTAATTTCAATGTGTACTAATGTTAAGAAAAATCACACCTAGATGCTTCACAGAAAGGCCAGTTGGTCAGTACATACTATCTCTGCCCAAGAAGCCATGACAGTTAATAATAATAATTTCTGTACCTATTTTGTCTTGCCAACAAAGCTCACAAGTCTTATGCTGTGGCACCTTTTAAAACTTTCAGAGGTCAGTTCCAGAAGCTCATGCTGAGAGAGAATATGATTAAAGACGCCCAGCTCCCTTAACTTTCCCCTGAATTAAACGTGGTAGGAAAGATTAGCACACAGAAACTACGATTTCTGCAGGTCATGAATATTTCTTAGCAGGTTCTGAATGAAAAGCAATCCAAACCTTATCTACCTTGGCTATGCTGATGCCCTGTGACCAACTTACAGAGTTTTTAATTTCTGCAGCTCAACGACCAAGAAAGTTCTCTACACCTGCTCCACAATATAACCACAGAACTGCAGAATCATTTAGGCTGGAAAAGACTTCTAAGATCATTGAGTCCAACCTTTGACCAATCACCACCTTCACAACTAGACCAGGACACTGAGTGCCACGTCCAGTTGTTTCTTGAGCACTTCCAAGGATGGTGACCCTACCAGTTCCCTGAGAGCCCATTCCAATGCTTTACAACCCTTTTCATATTCTTCCTGATGTCCAGCCTGAACCTCCCCTAACTCAGCCTGAGGCTGTGTCCTCTTGCCATGTTGCTCATTGCCTGGGAGAAGAGGCTGACCCCTATGCTGCTTGTGAGGTATCAACCACTGCTTTCTTTTCCGCACCAATTTCTGCTGATTCCTCACCATCTCCAGAGCATGTGGGTCCCACATAAGAGACTGCTCAGCCCATATGCCTGACTTGGACACCAGAATTACTCAGCCTTACTGTTCATGTGAACACAGTCCAGCCACAGGAGCAGCAGGAGACTCCTGGTTGCCTGGATTTCTGCCTGTGTTTCCTCTGGCTCCCACAAACACTAGGCGTTTGCACACCCAAGCACCTACAGTCACATTCTTCACAAAAAGACTGCTTATCAGCACCTTGCTTGTAAGCTTGCTTTCCACCTAGTGTTTCTTTGGAATTGGGACAGGAAGGGAAAAAAAAGCCCACCAAGAAGAAACCTCCAAATCTAAAAATAATGTAGACACCAGACTTTGATGCACTGTATTGCACCTTCTATCATTTCATTAGCAGTCAAAGCCAGCACTGCCAACAGACAACTAACCAGAATGCTGAGCAGCCTGAACACACTGAAACCTGTCAACTAAAAAACCCCACAGCAGCTTCACCTGCTCAGATATATCATGCAATTAAGAAGAAATGAAGTGTAAAAAAAAAAAAAAAAACCATGGTTATTAGCATTATTATTATTTGCTACACAAAAGAGAATTTCTGCACTAGTTGTTCATTTAACAGCCCAACATTTCCATAAGGTCTTGTAGGAACAAAAAGAGAGGAAAAGAAAAATTTCCAAGCCAAACACCTTATTGGACATGCATAACTTCAAGTCTCTCCACTGCAGGACTGAAAAAAAAAAGGGGAGTTTACACACACAGAGCTTTCTCTTAGGTAATGTTCTGTTAAGAGGAATGAAAGGTAAACCTCAAAATATACCCAGCTTCAGTACCATAGATGTTCCACACCTACAATGGATTGAGAATGTATCCTGGGCTGGTCCCAGATGGTCATTTCATCGCAAGACTGTGCTACATAAGTCTTTTCAAAACACTATTTTCATGTACAGCCCTTTCCCCAAAACACCAGTAAGACACAAGAAGTATAGAAAAGGAGCATTGTAAGATGTGATCTGAAAGTGACAGCCTTATCACGACTGGCATTACTAACACTGTGTTAATTCACTGGTTCTCTGCAGGTATGTGGCCCCACGATCTGTTTTTTCCTATTACTGATGCGTGCTTTCTGGCTGGGGAATCTTTGTCCAACTTATTCTAACCTTACCCTTTTGTTTTTAAGGAGTTAGGACCATAAAACTACGGGAAACTCAAGTCTGTTCTGGAGATGCAGCATCCAGTGCTGGCAACGGAAAATGCGCTCCCACCCCTTGTTCATTCACCTTGTAAAGGCCATCAGAAAAGCAAACTACGCAGCCCGTATCCTAAAGTTTGCACGGCGGCAGACAGCCGCTGACTTGCACTCAACCAGGCCGGCCTTAAACAGGTTACATCTGCGCGAAAACAAGAGACACACGGAAATAATCAGCGCACACTGCCCCGGCTGTGGCGGGGGACGCGCTCGTTCGCGTTTCGCTCTTGGAGATGCGATTTAGCTCCTCTCGCTCCGGGATGAGGGAGGGGAAGCGACACCTCCGGGAGCCATCCACTTCTACATACACACAGAGACCTTGCGGGGACCGTCCCTCTATAGCCCATCGCCGTAGCGGGTCGGGGAGCCCGGGGCGCTCCCCGAGGCGGCGATTCGCGATAGCGGCCACTTACAGCTCAGGACCCCCACGTAACCGAGGAGCAGCAGGCGGAGACTGCGGCTCGCCATCTTCCCGCGGCGGCGCGGGGCGGTGCCCGGTGGCCTGGGGGCTCAGCTCCTGCGGAGCTGTTTCGGTAGCCGGCCGTGCTCTACCTCCTCCGAGCCCGGAGCCGCCCCAAACTTTTAACGTGTCCGAGGAGGCGTCTCCGCGCTCCGAACGCAGGAGCCGGGGCTGGACGCGGGGATGTGCCCTGGCTGCCCGCCCGCCCACCCTGGAGCGGGGAGCTGCGGCGGGCAGCGGTTCCGGGAGCATACCTTTCCTCTACCGCCCCTGCAATGCCCCGCGCATCCTGGGGACTGTGTTGTGTTGAATCCAGCAGCTCTTCTCTCAGTTTTGTTCATTTATTTGTTTATTTTTAAGCTGGGACATCTTCATAAGCTCAAGGTCATTTGTTGCAACAGAATAAACTTTTCGCTAGGAAAAGCTTTAACTTCTCGAAGAGCGTTGTCCCTGTTGGTGCGTTTCCCTCAGGCAAACCCACCCAGGGTGGAAGTAGGGATAACGAGGTGAAATCACGGAACAAACATTTGGATACTCCAGCTAACAAAAAAGCCGTGTGAGGGTAAGGCGCTGTTTTAAGGCGAAAGAGGTCACAGTGACTCCTTGTGCTTGTCTGTACAGCTGGATTGGGCAGAATCCCACCTATAGCAGGAGAAGGGTCACACGGCGACCTCCAAAACCTTTTATATTATTATTTTATACCAGACTGGGAGAGTTTTTGGTTAAATATACTGGTGGTATGGTCCTTTAAATTTATGAATCAAGGAAAATTACTCATCGTGGTAGTTAACAGTGTATCTGAGTAGTTTCCAATGACATGTTAAAAATGCATTACCACTGATGTAAAGCAGTTCTATAACAAGAAAAATATCACAAGTATTTTTTTGGTAATCAGAACACCAATGTCAGCTATATTTTGTTAGAGTGCAACAAAATGAAGAAAGATAATTTATAAATAAAATCTCTAACAGCTATTTTAATGGCTAGTAAGGAGGTAGTATGCCATGATGCTCTTCACGGCAAAATGTTCTTAGTTTATTTTTCACGTGGAAAAAATGTATACAGAACACAAGTAATATTTCTTTTAAAAATCTCCATACATATATATATATATGTATGTATTTATGTCCAGTATATGTTACTGGTATGATGACATGCATTTAATAAAATCAAAACTGTCCCATTGAAAACAGGAAAGTTTTTTGTGTGTCCCAGCACATCATATCTTAGCCATGTACAAAGGTTCATTGATTTCAGCAGGACTGCTTTACTATTTAAAGTCAGACAATGATAGAACTGTTGTCTTGATATGACATTTAAATATATGGCAAGAGCCTGGTGGAAAAGTTATGAACATGGGGAATGTTAAGAAATAGCAGTATGGAATTAAATTAAAGGATAGGTGATAGAATGTTATTAATACTGATGGTTGATGAAAAACTAAGATGCCCTGGCCATGTGTGCTGGAAGCCCAGAAACTGCCCTTGTGATGGGCTGCATTGAAAGCCCCATGGGCAGCAGGGGAGGGAGGGAAGGGATTCTGCCCCTCTGCCCCATTCTGGTGAGACCCCACCTGCAGTGCTTCATCCAGCTCTGATCCTTCCCAGCATAGGAGGGACATGGACCTGTTGGAGTGAGTCCAGAGGAGACCACCGAGTTGATCAGGGGGCTGGAGCACCTCCCCTATGAAGACAGGCTGAGAGATTTGGGGCTGTTTAGCCTGGAAAAGAGAAGGTTGCATGGAGACCTCACAGCAGCTTTCCAGTATCTGAAGGGAGGCAGGATAGGGACTCTTCATTAGTAAATGCAGTGACAGGACAAGGAGTAATGAGTTCAAACTGAAAGAGGGAAAATTTAGGTTACAGATATGGAAGAAATTCTTTACAGTGAGCATGATGGCACAGTTTGCCCAGAGAAGCTGTGGCTGCCACATCCTTGAAAGTGTTCAAGGCCAGGCTGGATGGGGCTCTGAGTGACCTGGTCTAGTGAAAGGTGTCCTTGCCCATGGCAGGGGGTGAAATGTGATGGACTTTAAGGTCGCTTCCAACCTAAAGCTTTCTGTGATTCATTAAAACAGCTCTTATCCTATAGTAAAACCATTTAAATGAAAAGGTTTTATACAAGCATGAGGTCAGAGTAAAGTTCCTTTTTTCTGTTCACTGTTTCATTTGTCTTGCAAGTGAAGCAAATTCCTAGTGCACAGGATTGTTTCCCCCACATTTCTCTGACTTTTTCTAATACAGTTCATATTTTCTTTCTATTCCCTTCTTTTATTTCAGCAATGACTAGATCATGGTTTCTCTGCTTGCTTTTTACAACTGCAGGAAACACCAGCAATTAAATATCAGTATTTTTAAGGCATTTACAGAATTATTGGAAAAGTGGTTGTAATACATACAGTTCATTTAATATATACACTTTTTCTCTATGTACTTTGCTCAAAGATGGTATTCTTACAAATACTGTTAAGTACTTTGTTAGAAGAGCAAAAGACTGCTATCCATATTTTTTATCTTTTAAATTTGAATGTAGTAGAAATGTTTTTATTAAATAACACGTAGAGCCCAACACGGAATAATTTGTTTGAGATGCTCAGTTTAACAGTAATTCTTGGAGAACTTTCCATAGACACTCCTTTTTAGAATAACAATAAATAGTCTGTAATTAACATCTGCACACAAAATGCCAGTCAGTAATAGCTATCTTTTTTTGTGATAGCTGTTCTAGTCAAGTTCTTTGTATAGAAAAGCCTTGAAGAACTGAGTGTAATTGCAACATGATTTCAAAATCTGGATGTTTTGTAACAATCTCAGGAATTCATAAAATGAAACACACATAAAAAGCCCTCATTTTATTAGACAATATTTTCGATAAATCTACATTCTTACATTGCAATGGAATTCTTCCTCCTTTTAATGAAACTTTCTATTGCAAATGTGAAGTGCTGATGATAATCTGTTCTAATAATAAGAGTTTACCTCTTTTATTATTGCACCATCACTGTGTTACGGTCTAGTTTTTAAAGTTATTAGAAATGCCTCTGCCCAAATTAAGGTGCAAACAAGACCATATGCCAGAGTCAATAATATGGGTTTTATTTAATAGTAAATACGAAAGAGAGAGGGAGAAAGAAAGAAATAAAAAAGAAGTGGGGGGACAGAAAGAGAGTGACAGAGACAGATCAAAGAAAGTATCACCACTGTGTGAATCCCAACGATGTTCCGTTGATCCTCTCCATCTGGTCTTCTTGGTGGTGAAGGTCCCCTCCAGAAAGCATAGAATCCAGTGGATTGATATACACTCAGGCTGGGCCAGCTGGGAATACCCAGGTACCTCCCCTGGAGGGGAGGCAGTCTCTTGCAGCAGACTCTGGATCTGTTGCATCATTTTGCATCACATGCAGTGCTGTGGTGCGAGGCCTCTGGGGAGTGCTTTGGGGGTCTTTGATGAATTATGATACCCCCTCAGCTGCCTCTCATGTGAATGTCCCATGGATGTGGCCTTTCCAGGGTTGAGGGTTTTACAGCTGGGCCAGTTTGTGTAAGGGAGGATGGGTGTTCACTGCCTCTGACCAGAGGTTATGCCACACACCTGAAACCTCCTCCTCCCCTCTTGTTTTGGGGGGAGTCTGTGCAGACCTGGCCTCTGTGGGCTGTGGTCTCCTCTAGCCCAAACCCAGCCAGGGATGATTCTGTGCTGCATTTGGCTTTCTTGTGGATGCGTTCCTTTCCCTCAGCCTTGTTTGTTTCTCTCTAGACCTTAGATGATTGAACATAATGTTGCCTTTATCTTATCGCGGCAGCTTACCTCACAGTCCAAAGTTCCAGTCAGGCATCTTCAAAGGAGGGATGGCCTTCTGTGGTTGTAGCTCTGTTAGACAGTTTTTGCTATAATGGGCAAAACTACTTCATGACAATGTTTAAGGCATGAACCACTTCAGTTCCTGACACACTGTCAAAGATTTCTGTTTTCCTCACCTAACACAAAGAACTATTTTGAAAAATAATTTGTAAAAATTCTGTGAAACACCATAAGCCTCTGAGTCTTTACTTGGGAAATGTTTTATCTTTCTTTGCTATAGGACGCTAAAAATGAATAAAGAGAAATTAAGCTATATTAAGAAAATCCTCCTTTTGGTGATTTCTCCACCCAAAATATGTTTTATTTTGTGGGGGGAACAAAATCTCTCTAGATTTATTCTTCTACAATTTGCATGCTGATTTCTAGAATAGCTTTGATGTAAAATAACAAAAAAAATCAGTATAAAAAATTAGAACTGCTACATTTGGTTGCAAAGGTGTTGCAATGCAGATACTCAAACACCTATAACACATAGATCAGCAAGGAAGATGACGGTGATTTGTCTTCTCAAAAACCTGCATAGAAGAGGAGCAAAAGCAGTGCAGTACATGAAGAGAACTGGCTATTTAATTAGCACCTTGAAGAGTAAGATGCTAATTTCTATGTAATCTCTTTGTTATGGCTTACACATGCCAAACTAGAAGATAGTTGTGGGAGAGATAATGAATGTTCATCCTTGCACTGCCATTAAAAATAACTTTAGAAAAAAGTTTAATTAAAGACAATGTTTCCCTAGTATGTCACATTCAGGCATATCTTAAGTTTACTCATTGCATTTAAGTAGATTAAATAATGCAACCCTCATTCCATGTAAGAAAGCACATATTTTTCATCTTGTTGATAAGCAGGTATTATAGATGTGTGATGATCTGGGAATGGCTGTTCTCTTGTTTGCAGAGTGAAACACGCGTGAAAGCATAAAAGATTACAGTTCTGTGCTACATTTCATTTTTCTTCCTGTGCTTTCCTACCATTATTGCTCTTTAAATGTTTTAGAGTCTCTTGGTTCATCTACAGTAGAAGATAACCCAGCGAGTTTGCTGCTAACTGTGCCTCATAATGGTAAGAGTAGCAGTTGGGAAGATGTAGAATATGGAGCCACCAAGGGAGAAAATAAAAGACACAGGAAAAAAGCATTCCTGTGCATAAGCATGCCTATAATTCTTTATATGGACAGTTGAGAGCCTGCTGTTTTTGGAACTTACATGGTTCAGGCTTTGATCAAGAAGACACCTTTGAATATTTTTCCATATGCAATGAAGAAGAAACAGATTTTTTCATATTTCCAAAAAGAGAAATGTTATGTTTGAGATGGTCAGAGATGCTATTTGAGATTTGGTGCAATAGCCTGTGCATAAGATTTCTGTACGCATCTTTTTTCTAAGCACACTAAGTTGTTGTCACATATATTTGCTCTAATAAGTGCTGAATACAGGAGCACACAGCTGTAAAGTGACCATTCTGATGTGATTTCAGGCACAGCAATGGGGCAAGTTGATGGAAAACTATTTTGTAAAACTGCTAAAACAGATTCCATTTAATTTAGTTCAATTGCCAATCTGCATATTTTATAATCCGTGTCACAAATCTTTTTTCTAAAACCCATTGATGGATGTGCTATGTATTTTTTGTGCTGCTTTGACTGCCAGCCTGCAGTACATTGACTCTATCAGTTTGAAAGCCTTGCCCTTTAGTGTAAAGAAAGCAGTCATGTGTAAGTATGTGGACAGGCTGATATTTTCAATTTAAGGGATACTTTTTTTCATTTACAATTTTAGTTATCACCACACCTGGTTTTTTACAATGTCCTGGGGTATTGCTTTAATGGCTGTCCATCCCCTGGCTACAGAAGGCTTCGTCTCCTTTTGACTTCTGTGGCATTTTATTATTTTTTATACCTGCTTCATGTGAATTGTTTTAATTCACATCTGGGGAAAAAATCTGATTTATCTGACAGATTATCTGCTTGTTTTGTACTTTGAAACTAAAAACTGTGAGCAAGTATAGTTTTGACAAAAGAAACAACAAAACATTCTCAGATATGTTTTTTTTTCTCCAAGCTGTCATTGATGGCTGTTTAAAGACAGAGCATGCCATGGATTAGTTGCTTGGCTATAATGCAATGGACTAGAGTGCTGTAATAGAACACTGTATTGCTATTAGACTGTTAAAATACTTCATATCTAATGGGTCTGCCAAACTTGAGCCAAGAAGGCCACAAAATGTGAGGGTAGAACAAGTAAAGAGCAATGCAAATTACTTGTTCTCAGTAGCTTTTTTCAGTGAAACCCCCTACATTCCCCTTCATTTTCTGGAATGTCTTGTATGATTTTATATCTTTGACTTGCAAAGTACAGAATCAATGCCTTTTCTTATTTTTTCAATTGGACTTGCAAGATTATTGCCACTGAGTAAGCAGCTCAGTAGCAATCAAAGGTACATTTCTAAAAAAGATCCATCACATAGGATGGCATTGTAGGACACAATTCAACCTAAGCAACAGTGGAAAATGCATTATCGCAATGCTGCTGGTGGAGAATTCAGAATTATTTTGCCACAGTGTTCATAATGCTTTACTGCCCACTAGGTATAAAAATGCCTGGATGGCAAAGCCCAGGGAGTTCTGGTGTTAAATCCAGCTGGCAACTGGTCACAGGCGGTGTCCCCAGGGCTCAATATTGGGGACAACCCTGTTTCATATCTTTGTAATGATCTGGACAAGGGGATCGAGTGCATCCCCAGTCAGTTGCAGATAACACCAAGTTGGGTGGGGATGTCAATCCGCTGGAGGGCAGAACAGAAGGGTCTGCAGAGGGATCAGGACAGGCTAGATCAATGGGCTGAGGCCAGTGGTCTGAGGTTCAACAAGGCCAATTACCTGCCCTTAGGTCACAACAACCCCCTGCAGGATAGGCTAGGGTAGAGTGTCTGGAAAGCAGGAAAAAGGCCTGCTGATTTCAGCAGCTGAACATGAGCCAACACATGCCCACGTGGCCAAAAAGGCCAATGGCACCTGGCTTGTGTCAGAAACAGTTTGGCCAGCAGGACCAGGGCAGTGACTGTCCCCTGCACTCAGCACTGCTGAGGCCACACCTCAAATCCTTACAGTTTTGCGCCCCTTAATTCAGGAAGGACATTGAGGTGTTGGAACATGTCCAGAAGGGCAATGAAGCTGGGGAAGAGTGTGGAGCTCAAGTCTGATGAGGAGTGGCTGAGGGAGCTGGAGTTGTTTGGCCTGGAGAAAAGAAGGCTCAGGGGAGATCTTAGTATTCTCTACAACTACCTCACAGGAGGGTGTAGCCGGGTTGGTCTCTGTTCCCAAGTAACAAGTGATAGGACAGGAGGAAATGGTCTCAAGTCATGCCAGGGGAGGTTCAAGTTGGATATTAGGAAAAATTTCTTCACAGAAAGGATTGTAAAGCATTGGAACAAGCTGCACAGGGAAGTGGTGGAAGTGTTGAGAAAATGAGTAGATGTGGTAATTTGTGATGCGGTTTAGTGGATGTGGTGGTATTCAGTTAAAGATTGGACTTGATGGTCTTGGAGGTGTTTTCCAACTTTAATGATTCCATGATTCTATAATTATATGGTGTTATGAAGAATACACCTCTTAAGATGTAGTTACACTGCATGTTTTCTTACAAGGCTGTTGCTGCTTCTGGCTATGGATTACTGCTCTCATTTCACTTGTGCATGGAAATTGGTATAAGAAATAATGTGAAACATGTGAATAAAACATTATCTTTCAGCAGTACTGATCCTGTAATTTGTATCACTTCAGCGACCTTGCATTCAGTGCCTTGTACAGTGCTACTACAGTGTTTACCTAGAGGATGAGCTGTGAGAAACAGCCAAGAATGGCAATGGGAGGCGCAGGAATTTTTAAGCCAGTTTTACTTTTGAAGCAATCTATAAGTGAGCTCAGAGTTGGCTTTGGGGCTACGAGGTGATAAACGGTCACGGTTTGTTGCTTACACTCCTGTTGGGTCACATACCATGGCATAAGAGCAATGACAGGGTTCCTGTTCCTTCAGAGGGCAACCTTGTATTTTCTGACCATTACAAAATAATAGACATGGTTTTCCTGAAAGTTAAAGGGCTTTATGAAGACTGTTAGGTTGTAATTATTCTTGGACAGTTCTGTTACCCATCTCTTCTCTGCACCACAAATGTGCTCAGTGTTGTGATGTGTCAAAAGCCACTGGATTTCAGTCAAACTCTTCCCAGAGTACTTGTCATTTGGAAGGCATTTTTCTTTGGGCATTGAGGGATCAATAGCTGGGCTGCCCATTCTCCTTTTGATGCAGCCCAGGACACAACTGGCTTTCTGGGTTATGAGCACTCACTGCTGGCTCATGTTCAGTTTTTCATCAACCATCACCCCTAAGTCCTTCTACACAAAGCTGCTCTCAATGAACCCTGGGTGAAATGTCCAGCATCTTTGGATGTATTTTGATTTTCTCTGGGGAGTACAGCTTTGCACTGTCATTCTGTTGGCCTAGGGCTACCAAAGGGTAGATGACCTTGCTCCTCTCTGTAGTCTTCAGTGTGTTACAAACCCCAGATTTTTTTTAATCTACATTGTGCTTCCAGAGCTACTCCAAACAAGTAAAAGGAGAGAGCAGATATCCTACCATCATTTTTTCTGAAGATTCAGCTGAATAAAAAGTTGCAAATACTTGTACAAAAGAAGGTTTAGAGATTAGGAAGTGCCAGTTTGAAACAGATACGTATAATAAAGTGTGCAGTATTAAATATGACTTTACTCCTGTCATTCAATACTCCCTCAGAGTGACAGAACAGGGTTGTTTCTGTCTCTCGTTCTCTGAACAGTCTGCATTTATCTACGTATAGAATAAAAGTGTTCTTTTTATACCCTACACTAGTAACCTTGTTTTGCTTATGTTTTTTTAACCATTTAAACCAAAATGATTATGTCATGTGATCATTGACTGCATATGATTCCTTGAGTTAATAGGAGAAATGGTGTAGTTGAGCTGTAATCACGCAAATATTAGCATCATTCTAAGTAACTTGTATTTAACTCATTTTAAAAATGAGGAAGCAGGATGACTGACTTGCTGAAATTCCTAACCTATCAAATAATGTAATGAAGGGCACAAATTGCTACCATACTCACACCCCTAGTTTTCTGGATGAGAGCCCAGATGAACAGGGAAGCCAGTGCCAGGTACCAAACCAAGGGGACCCAGCAGTCCCACTGCTCCACAGATGTGTTTCCAAAGTGGAAAATTCCATGTCTTTTATTTTTTTGATGCTGAGTTTAATTACATGCTTTAGCTCTTAATGACACTAATTCAGTGTAACTGTCTGACATTGGCTTCATGATGGCCACTGTTGTATCATTGCCAATTTAGGATTGCAATGAAGACCATCATCAGCTAAATTGTAAAGCATCGAAATGAACTCTTGAGTTATTTCACAAATTTATTAAGTTTTAATGTGAACCATGGTTTTCCCTCATGGGCAGCAGCTAGTTTCTGCTTGGGTTCAATCTTTTGGGGAGGAAGGACAGTTGGGGGGTATGAGGGGTTGGCCTTGGCTGGATACCAAGTGCTCCCTAAAACCTCTCTATCACTCCCCTCCTCAACTGGACAGGGAAGAGAAGATATAGTGAAAGGCTTGTGGGTTGAGAGATCACTCACAAACTACCATCACAGGCAAACCAGACTAAACTAAGGAAAGTTCATTTAATTTATGGACAAATCAGACTAGGGTAGTGAGAAATAAAAACAAGTCTTCCCCCATCTCTCCCTTCTTCCCTGGGTTCAACTTCACTCCTGCTTTCTCTACCTCCTCCCCCCATCAGTGGCGCAGGAAGATGGGGAATGAGGGCTGCAGTCAGTTTGTCACACGTTGTCTCTGCTGCTGCTTGCTCCTCCTGAGGAGGACTCACACTTTTCCAGTGTGGGCAGTGGAACCTCTGCTGTGGCGCCTGGAACACCTTCTCCCTCTTCATCTGCACTGACCTTGGTGTCTGCAAGGCTGCTCCTCTCACACATTCTCAGTCCTTCCTTATCTGCCAACAATTGCTGCTGAAGAGTAACTTTTTTCCCTTCTTAAATCTGTTATCCCTGAGCACTACCACTATCGCTGATGGTTTGCCTTGGCCAGCAGTGGGTCTGCCTTAGATCTGGCTGGCATTGGCTCTGTTGAACACCGGGAAAGCTTCCAGCAGCTTCTCACATAAAAATACTGCGGTACTCCCCTGTAGCTCCCCTACCCCACTTCCCAAAGCCTAGCCATGCAAACCCAGTGCATGTGAGCAGTGTTAGTGAAGGGGAGCAGGCAGCGAGTGGTGGAAGTACAGCATTCTGGGACGATGTTCCTACCTAGAGTAATGCTCAGAACTACTCCCCAGGGCACTGGTCACAGCACTGAGACTGTCAGAGCTCACAGTGTTTGGACAATGCTCTCAGAATCACAGAGTGGGTCAGGTTGGAAGGGACTACCTGGTCCAACCTGCCTGCTCAAGCACGGTCATCCCAGAGCACATGGCACAGGACTGTGTCCAGATGGTTGTGGAATATCTCCAGTGAGGGAGACTCAACAACTCTTCTGGGCAAACATGGTGTGATTCCACAGCCTCTGTCTCAGGCACATGGTGGTGGGATTCTTGGGGCTGTCCTGTGCAGGGCCAGGTGCTGGACTGCAATCACAGTCATAGATTCACAGAATGGTTTTGGGTTGGAAAGGACCTTGAAGATCATCTTGTTTCAACCCCTTGCCATGGACAGGGACACCTTTCACTAGACCAGGTTGCTCCAAGCCCCATCCAACCTGGCTATGAACACTTCCAGGGATGAGGCAACCACAGCTTCTTTGGGCAACCTGTGCCAGTGCCTCACCACCCTCACAGGGAAGAATTTCTTCCTTATATGTAATCTAAACCTACTCTCTTTCAATTGAGTCCATTTTTCCTTGTTCTGCCACTACAAGCTCTGGTAAATAGTCTTGCTTCTTTTTTTTGTAAGTTTTCTTTAGGTGCTGGAAGGCCACAATTACGACGCCTTAAAGCTTTCTCTTTTCCAGGCGAAACAGCCCCAGTTCTCTCAGCCTTTCCTCATAGCATAGGTGTTCCATCTCTGTGATAAACTTGGTGGCCTCCTCTGGCCTGGCTCAAACAGGTCCATGTCCTTCCTGTGCTGGGACCCCAGAGCTGGATGCAGCACTGCAGGCGGGGTCTCAGCAGAGCAGGGCAGAGGGGCAGAATCCCCTCTCCCCCCTGCTGCCCACAGGGCTTTGGATGCAGCCCAGCAAAAGCGGGGTTTTTGGGCTCCCAGAGCACACGGCCAGGGCATCTCCAGCCTCTCACCCACCAGGATGAGATCCTCCGATGATCGTTGCGGGTCCCTTCCAACGAAGAATATATTCTGTGGCTCTGAGTTGTGCCGGGGCTGCTGAAGGGAGCGGTGACAGACGGGGCCCGGGAAGCTCCTGCCGCCCGGCGGCCGCGCACGGAGCAGCGGCGGAACTGCGCGGCCGTTGCCGGTGTTTCCGGCGGAGATCGAGGAGGCGGCACCCTGGCGGTGGGAGCATGGCTGGGCTATGGGCCGCCCGCGGGTTGCGAGCCGGAAGCCGTGAGTGCGGGAGGGAGCCGGAGGGAGGCAGGTCTGCGGGAGGGAGTCGTGAGCCGTGAGCCGTGAGCCGTGAGCCGTGAGCCGTGAGCCGTGAGCCGTGAGCCGTGAGCCGTGAGTCGTGAGTGCGGGGCCGGGCCGAGCTCGGGCTCGTACTGCGGCGGTGCCTTCAGGGGCTGAGGTGACCTTATTAGGCCGCGGGGAAGTTGGCCTGCCTGAGGGAAGGGCCTTTGCCGGGAGCGACATTAACCTTTGCATAGAGCCACAGAATAGTTGGGGTTGGAAAGGACTTCTGGAGATCATCCAGTCAAAGCCCCCTGCCAGGGCAGGGTCATCACGAGCACGTGACACAGGAACGTGTCCAGGTGGATTTGGAATGTCTTCAGGAAGAGAGACTCCACACCCTCCCAGGGCAGCTTATTCTAGTTTTCTGCCCCTCTCCATGGAAAGAAGTTCTTCCTCATGTTGAAGTGAAACTTCTTATGTTTTAGTTTATGGCCATTGCTTCTCGTCCTGTTCACCACTGAAAGGAGTCTGGCACCAACCTCTTCACACCTGCCTCTTACATATTTATATGTGTTAATGAGATTCCCTCTCAGTCTTCTCTTCTCCAAACTAAACAGGCCCAGTTCCTGTTGTCTCTCTTCATAAGAGAGATGCTCAAGACCCATCATCATCTTTTTGACCCCTTTTGTTGCCTCAGAATCTCCTGTTGTGACTTTGTGCAGGCAGTGCAGGGGCCCAGCGTGATCACTTGCTGGAGCTGCAGAAGTGCTACCTTGTATTTATTGAGACAGACAGGTGGGTGATGGGCAGTGTTGTAGAAACCAACACCTTATAAAGGGGCTTTGAAAACTCAGAATGTGTCACAGAATGGTTGAGGTTGGAAGGGACCACAGTGGGTCATCTGGTCCAGCCTGTCTGCTCAAGTAGGATCATCCCAGAGCACATGACACAGGATTGCATCCAGATGGTTCTGGAATATCTCCAGTGAGGGAGACTCCACACCCTCCCTGGGCAATCTGTTCCAGTGCTTGGTCAGTGCACAGGAAAGAAGTTCTTCCTCATGTTCAGGTGGAACTTCCTGTGCATCTATTACTGCCCATTGTCTCTTGTCCCATTACTGGGCACCACTGAGCAGAGCCTGGTCCAGAGGTCCTCTGACCCCTCCCTGCAGACATTGACAGACATGGATGAGGTCCCCTCTCAGTCATCTGTTCTTGAGGCTGAATAGGCCCAGTTCCCTCAGCCTTTCCTAATAAGAGGGATCCTCTGCTGGGCCCACCCCAGGATTGCGTACTCCAGGATTATTGCTTACTCAGTATTTCTCCTGTCACCAGGGTACATCTCCACACCAGCTTTTTCTCAGCTGACAGCTGATGAGGTGGTTCGGATGCGTAATGAGCTCTTTACCAAAGAGAAAGAGAGACAATTGTCTCTTCACCCACGGATTGAGAAAATCGAAGTGAAATACACTGGGAAGTCGCACCCTGGCAGTGTGTTTGTCATGAACAAGGCTCTGTCTACACCATACAACTGTGCCATGCGTAAGTGGATGGACTTCTGAACTAGTCCCTCATGATGAATGTTGTGCTGCCAGTTGAAGTAGAAACAGTTAATTTTTGGAGGCTTTTTTCACAGATCATCCTTCCAAGTCATTTACAAATATGAAACTTGCAGTTTGTTGTTACAAATGCAGCAATCTGAACTGCTGATCCTGAGAAATATGGTTAATAACTACCTAATACTTTAGGGTTTTTTTAACTTTCTTTAGATTTAAGCGAATGGCATTGCAAGAAATCTGTTCTGGCTCTTGTGGATGGTGAAATCTGGGACATGTACAGACCTCTGACTAAATCATGTGAAATTCAGTTCCTTACCTTCAAAGATGAAGATCCAGAGGAAGTAAACAAGGTAAGTTATTATCTTATTCCATTGTAGGTAACCCTGGCTCTCTGTACCTTGTCTCATTGCAGGTGGCTCTGATTATGACACTTGGTTCTGTGTGCACCTTTCAGTTCCATGCTTGTCTGCTTTCTTGAACTTTGTTGTCGTTAAAGTTCAGATATTTTTAATGTGTTTTTAATAGTGCGTCACAATTATCATTAGCTGGACCAGTGTGTGGGCTAGGTGAATTGTTGGCATGCCTTTCAATTGTTGTATTATTCTATGATTTCAGATTTAAATATCTCCAGGGTTACATCTGGCTTGCATTCTAAGTGCAGTTTTGATTTTTTCAATTTGATTCTGTTTGGAGAATCATCTCCAAATAGAAGTTTAAATACTAAAGAAAGTAGTCATAGAATCATGGAAAAGCTTGGGTTGGAAGGAACGTTAAAAGCTCATCCAGTTCCACCCCCTACCATGGGCAGGGACACCTTCCACTAGACCAGGTTGCTCATAGCCCTGTCCAACCTTGCCTTGAACTCTTCCTGGGATGGAATGCTTGGGTTGGCAGACAGGTTTGTGCATCATCCAGTTAAGTTTTGGTTTTTTTTTTTTTTAATAATTAGCTTTTAGGCAATTAATCTATATTCTGAAATTTTCTTTGCAGGCATATTGGCGTTCCTGTGCCATGATCATGGCATCTGTGCTAAAGCGAGCATTCAAGGATGAATACTCAGTCAACCTAGTTAAAGCTCCAGAAGTGCCAGGTGATAAAAGTGTTTTGTATTGATTATCTTTTGCTGCTTCTCAAGTGAGTGTTTAATAATCAAACTTAGAAAAAAATCAGAGGTTCCTTTTCCAATGACTGATGGAACTTAACATTAGTATGTGTATTACATGCTGTTGTAGTTGCCGTTCATTTATAATAACCACACTAAAAACAATTTTGTTATCAACGTTCAGAAAATTGGTCTGTGTGGCCACTGGGTTTCTGACCACTTAGGATTTCATAGCTGAAATTAGTAAATAAACCTCTGCATTGTGAACTGACATGAGCAAGGGTTCTAGATGTGATATGACACGTTTCTGTGGAATTTGCTCTAATAACTGCATAACCTTGTCCAGCACTTGATTTACTAAAAAAGACAATGTCTACACCAAATTGGAAGATTATTGAGGTACAAACAATCTTAGTAACGACTTCTACTCATCTGTGATCTGATTTAAGATTTAGAAGAGTGAGAAAATGCAGAAGAGAAGAGGTTATTTCAATAACAAAACCTGCATAATTATGCATTTAATATATGAGAAGGTTGGTTGCTGGTCATGTGGGGTGCTATAACTGCTTCTCTTTTTAGTAATTTCAGCATTTGTTGTGATTGATAAGTACAGGTAAATATTTCAGTTCTACCAGAATTTGGAATAATCGTGGATATACTCAGCTATATCATTATACTGTATGTATAGAAATAGTGTGATCTTACTGAGTTCATAGATTTGATTTCTAAATAGCCATAACTGAATATACACAGAGGAGTATTCTAAAAACTATCAGAGAAATTTGTGTTGCCTTTACCAGAAATTTGTGCCATGCTTGTGTCATGGATAAACATTTTACTTCAGCTCTAAAATTGTCTGGTTTCTCTATGCAATAAATTCCTCTTTATAATTTAATAGCTCACATTTATTGTGTGATGCATACAGTGGAAAAACTGTGAAGTATTTTTAAAGTGGGGGGTTTTGGGTTTTTTTCTGCAGTGTTAGATTCAGTTTTGTGAAGCTGTGTATTTTTTCCCCTCTTTATTGGGATTCTGTTATACTGACATTGCATTAAATCTCCTTTCAAATTACTTTCTCATTCAGTGAAATGAAATTAAAACAACACAAGTTCAATCTGCCATTTTATAGTATAATCAGAGCTGAAAACTGTTTTATGATGGGTTTCTAGAGATAATTCTGTTTTTCTTTATCTTCTCATTCATTATGCTGTAAGAATATAGTATGACTGTGAAATACATGCTTTGTTAGAAACATGAATATTTTTTCTCTTTGGATTGGAATTGCAGTGATCTCTGGAGCTTTCTGTTATGATGTAGTTTTGGACAATAAACTGAATGACTGGAAACCAGCAAATGTAAGCACTTTTCAAACGTAAGCCCAAAAAGTTGTATAGCTTGTGTCTTTGTCCAGTTGTTCTTTTCTGATAGGGGAGAAGGGACAGAGCTTTTTTTCCCTTTATGTTAGTGCACATCAGGAGTACGCTTTGGGAGCTGATCTCTGCATTTACCACACACTGGTGCTGTGGCAGGATGCTCTCAGAGTTCCTTTCTGATAAAAATAAACCTTGAGCTGTCTGCCACATGCTTACAGGCTTTAGGTCTGTACTAGAGAAAATTCTAGTCTGAAGTACAATTTCAGAAACAGTTGATGAGGCTGTTGGGACCTCAGTGCAATTTTTTTACTGTACAGATCTGTTCCTCCTCAGATGCTCTTGCCTGGTAATGTAGATGCAGCCACAGTCTTTGTGTGAGTAGAGTCTCTGGAAATGAAAGTGTGTATAAGGTGCATATTTTCTGGTGGTTTACAGCAGAATCAGTTTGTTGTTGAATAAAACCTGTGAGCACATTCTGCTGCAGCTCTCCTTAATAGCTTGCTTATATTTCATGCTCTGCAGTAAACCTAATAATCTGAATATTCTAAATCTTAGAACTGTTTGTGATCACAAATGTTTCACCCATCTGATACCCATTCTTGTTCTTGTGCCCAAAAACCAACAGAGGTGTGTATGGCTAGTAAAACAATATTGGTACAATGCAGAATTTTTCTTCAATATGATCTTGTAGCTGAAGTAATTTAGTTAGAAATATTGTCTACATGACATTTTAAAAGTAATTTCACCTCATAAAAAATAATAATTTCTTATTTACAAGTAAATCTGAGTTACACAGAACCTCAGATTCTGGTCCAAGGTGACCAATTTTTTATTTATTAAATAGTCAGTACCTTTTTTTTTTGCTTTGATCGATCACAATAGAGTTTATTTGTAAGTGAACACACCACTCTGGGAAACAAGATCTATAGATGAGTATTTAACAGTAGCAAGACTGTGTATGTAGTACCATGTAGAGAGAACCTGGACAGTTTAATTAAGATATATATTGTTTCCAGTGGAAAGATGCCTGTTGATTTGACTGGGCATTGAATCTGTCCATTAAAACAGTAATGATCTATAGCATTCTTACAATAACAGTAAGACAGTCCTACAGTAAAATTGCTGTATTTAGGGTTTATAGTAGATGATCTTTGTTGTTTTGACTAATGTTTAGTGTTTGCTGTGCTTTATCTGTTCACTACAGCTGTGAAAAGGTGGTTACAGTTTTTATGTCCTTTTTTTTAGGGCAACTTCTGTTCTCTTACAAGGCATGCCAAAAAGCTAATCCATCAAGACCTGCCCTTTGAAATACTGCATGTTGAAGCAAAAGTAGCACGTGAAATGTTTCAGCATAACATGTGAGTGTCTGAATTTGCCTTTCTTTCAAAGAGGCAATTAGAAATCAAGTCAAATCTCTGCTTGGTTTTATAAATCTAAGATAAGATGTGACAGGTGAAGTAAGAAGGTACTTCTCGCACTGCTCTGAATGAGCCTGCCTCCATTCTCTTCCCACCCACTTACTCACACCAACTTACTTAGTTCTTATTGTTCTCTCCAGAGGCCAACACCAGGCACCTTTACGGGATGTAGTTTTGTGACAAACTGAAAGACTAAGACTTCTTTTGTTCACTAGTGAGCTTCAAGATTCCACTACTTTTGAATTGAAACTCTGGTGGTTAGCCTTGACATGGTAGTTACTCTTAAAAGTATTTAAAATATTTTTTAAAATGTACATTTTTCATGTCCTGGTATGTTCAAATGAAGATTTGATGAAATGCAGTTTTTGAACTCTGCAGGGGGAAAATGGGTAAAAGTACTTTGGTTTGTGCTATAAAAAAAAGGTTTGTTCAAAACCTCCTGTCTTCTTTGCTTAAAAAAATACCTCAGCCATGTTTCTGCCACAGCTTTTTGGCAGTTGGAGAGTTGGGGGAAAATGATAAGTAATTTATCATTTTGTGAACCAGAATTAAACTACGATGAAGCTAAAGTTGCAAAATAGCAAGTTTTTTAGCTTAATGCTGAAGGTGATTTTAATGTGTCATATGGATCATCATCTCCGCTTTGTTGGCTGCATTGACAGTAGGTGGGAGCTGACTTTTGATGGTACCTTTATATATTGTGTATAGAAAGCACAGAAAACACTTTGCTGTGTTGCAGACAACCAGCTGTTGAGGGCTACACATTGCATAAAATCAGTTTAGGTGGTCTGATGGTGTCTTCTAGTCTTACAGGTGACCTGAATAACTCTTATTTGTAGTAGTAGGTCCATTTTATCTTTCTGAATAAAACTCTGCTGTGGAAGGATGGCCCTCCTATAACATATGCACAGAATAGACTGGAATAGATGTTTCAATAGGAAGGGACCTACAACAGCCACCTAGTTTAGCTGCCTGACTGATGTGGGGCTGACAAGTTACAGCAAGTTATTAAAGGCGTTGCCCAGATGTCTCTTAATCAGTGACATGCTTGGGGCATCGACCACCTCTCCAAGAAACCTGTTCAGTGTTTGAGCACTATCTCCAAAGGAAATGCTTCCTAATGTCCAGTCTGAACCACCTCCCAGCACAGCATTGAACCATTCCCAAACATCCTGTCTCAGGATCCCATGCTGACTGCGCCTGATGATTGCATTATTTTTGAAGTGCCTTTCAGTAGTGCTCAGTATAATCGCTGTAATTTTTCCATGAACTGAGGTTAACTGGCAGGTCTGTTAATGAAGCATGTCAATATGTGTTGTCATTAGGAATTTAAACCAGTCTCAAAGCTCACATAAACACAAGCACAATTTTTAGGAATTTTAAATGAATTAAGTTATTTTCTGAAGTGTTCTTATAAGAACTATGTGTTAAAGTAAGAATTTAAAAAATATTTTCTTTTCTTGTCCAGATACAAAATGGAGACGATAGAAAGAAAAGCTTCTCAGAATATGGAAGGAATTGTAACATTGTATAGGTAAGCAAACTGAACTTCCATTCTGTAGTGATTCACTGGAACATTTGACTATATTGCAAGTACTCTCTGCAAGTGAGAAGAGCAAGTTACTTGTGATGGCTTTAAATTTAAAGATCACTTGTATTCATTACTGTCTGTGGTCTGTCTTAAGTTGCTTGGGGTGATTTGTTTGCTTGTTTGTGTTTTTTTTAATACAACCATTATTTTGTTATACTTTGTGATACTCTATTTCTATTTCTTGTTAAGGGTGGTAAGTGCCAGAGAAGTCTTACTGCTTTCAGTGCTTTTACATGAAAACTAAGTAAATCTCTAGAGCTTGACAGGTTAAATAAAATACAAACCAAATACTTGTTTGAAAACAAGAGTTAGCATTGTATAATGGATTTTTCTTTCAAAGTTGTCAAGATCTTCCTAACTTGCAAGCTACTGCTTTGTAGTGGTGGAGATGAGAATAGAACAGCATTGTGGGGATACAGTGTAAGATACAGAGTTATTAGTCTGGAGGCAGGAAGCTTGTATTGTATCTCAGGCAACGAAAAGAATTTCTCTCTATCTTAGGCTATTTATAGGATATTCAGTTTTCTAGATGTCTAAAGAGTTCTTCATTTGTTTTTGTGGTCCACATCTATGTAAAGAAACAGATATCTTTGCAGTGGTGGTTCTTGAAATTTTAGAACAATGTTGTGTCATTCTTTCTTTCCTCCTGCTCTGATTTGCTCAATAAAGGGGAATATGGGCTTACCTATTGCTTTCTGGGAGAGGTTAATTCTGAGTATTTCTTTGCTGTACTATGCTGTCTCTCTTTTCTTAGTTGATTTGCATTTTTCCAAGAACTGAAAGGGAAATAACTGTGCAGGTTGTAAACACTGTACTGTGGAAAACAGGCGATCTTGGAGACAAATCTTTTTCTGGTGAATGACAGTTATCCCAGTTTTAGAGCCAACATGGCATCAAAGAGTTTTTTAAACCTAAGATCCTTCCCTAGACTTGAAGTTTAAATTTCCGAAGTTCATTTAAGGAAATTGTGTGACCTGTACTTTTGGTTTAGGAAACTTAAAAATGCTGAGCTGGAGATTTGTTTAGATTTGGTTTGGGATTTGTGTGGATTTTCTTTCTGTTGATTGGAATTTGGTAATCAAAAATAAAACCTAATCTCCTTGTATTTTGCTCGAAATATATTTGACATATAGGCTGGGGTTTTTTTTCATCCTGCCAGGTTTGGTGACTTTGTAGATGTTAGTGAAGGTCCTCATATTCCAAGGACAAGTTTCTGTTTCCAGTATGAGATAACGGCAGCCCATAATCTTCAGACTGACCAGTCTGAATTCATAAGGAGATTCCAGGGTGTGTCCTTGCCACTCCATTTGAAGGTAAGTAATCCATTTTGCACAGAATTTCCTTCTTTAAGTTAGAGCATTTTGCCTATGTTCCCATCTTTGTTAGGTGCTGTGTTGGTAGCTAAATGAAATTCATAGATGAGAGCTATAGAATGGGAGGGCCCCTGATGATGACTGTGTTGGATATTTGGGGTTCATTTTCTTGAAACTGTTGTGAATGTGCAGTCAGAACTAGAAAAGTTTGCATCAGAGGACCCATGATGTTATTTTTCAGTATGGAAAGTGTTGTTTCAGTTGTACAATTTCTGTGTGGATATTTCATTCTGCTTGCCTAAATTCTGCATGCCAGTCTTCTGACATCAAGGCTACTCACACTGCTTAAAAGAGCAGACCTTTGTATTTATACTCATGATAAATATACCATTCATGAAAAAGAATTTCATGACACCAAAGTAAAATGTAACAACAACAAAAAAAAGTCCTAGCTCTAATGAGTCTTAAACAGAGGCTTTGCAGAACTGAAGGTGGAGGCAGGAGTCTTTCTTTCCATTCCTATTGACTTACATGATTTTGACCTTGTGGTCTAGCACATGTGCTATTGTCTTAGTTGAGGAAGTTTTCAAGGGTTCCTCAGCTCACCTCTGTGTTCCCTTCCTAAGCATAATTCCCATTTTTGCCAATTAACCCCTCAAGGATTCCACACAGTGGATGAACCATAGAACCATAGAATGGTTTGGATTAGAAGGGACCTTAAAGTTCATCCAGTTCCAATTCCCCTTCCATGGGCAGGACCTTTCACTGGACCAGGTTGCTCAGAGCTCCATCCAACCTGGCCATGAACACTTCCAGGGATGGGGCATGTGATGGGTAGACATTTATTCGAGTCCCCCACATGAATGTGGGGAAATTGGACACTGAAATTGCAAGTTGTGCCATTTGAACTGGTCATTATTATGGTTTTGTGCCATCATTTCTCTACATTTGTCAGAATCTATTCTATGATAAGATTATTTTTTACCTCTGTTAACATTGTTTAATGACATTTCACACAGGCTCACCACACTGTGTGGCACAAACTGCTGGAAAGATCAAGGAGGCTGGTATGTCTCACTAGGGGTGAAGTACAGGTTACCAAATACAAAGGTATGCTCTGATAGAGGACAATTTGAATGATTAGAGGTAGGTAGTATACTCAAGAACATATCTTTAGGAATGGAAATAGTCACAGTTGAATGGAAATCAGGAATCTAACAGCTTGTTTAGTAGAGGACTGGTAGCACTGTTTCTGAGATCTGTTATTAAAATGCATTGTGCCATTTAAAAAACCCCCGTGTACTTTTTGATTGATATGATTTGTACAATTAAAAAATATTTTAAGGTAAATGGAACTATAAAATATTATAAGCCACATATAACCAAATAATCACTATCAGGACGTGTTTAAACGTAGGAAGTCTTTGTAAGAATTAAAGAGCAGCTGTTTTAGAGCCTTCAGATCAAAAATTTTACTTAGTTGTTTTGCAAGAGACAAAAAAAAAACCTTCGTCTTCTGAAACTTGTTAGCTAAGGATGTGTTCTAAGCCTGCCCCATGGCATCTTCCCTGAACTTAGCTTGAATATTCTTGTCCTTCAGGTTGTTTAATTTTGGAGAACATAATAATCTTTGTAGATTGTCCTTTCTTGTTACAGTGACAGTATGAGGGGAGAATTTTCAGGATCAAGGAGAGTGAAATAATTTTTAAAAATATAACAAAATTGTTATCTTTCTGCAGGTCACTGAAGAAGAATATGTGGAAGTAGCAGCAGAATGTCTTGAGGCAAAATATAGAACTGAAGAAGGAAAAACTGTATCAATTTAAGTTGAACCTCTAAATGTGCATAATAAAATGTGTATTTTTACATGACTTGTTTGTGCGTCATACAAAAATGTCTTGGGTAATTAATTTGAATTCGGTGACCTAAATCATAGATAAGTGTAGACACAGGTATACACGAGATATTTCAGTCCACTTTAAAGATTTCCTTAAAGAAAAAAAGGACGGGGGGAGGGAAGGTAATGTTTTATATGCAATAACTTGCAAGTTATCCCTGTCCTTATCTTAACAACAGTAATTGCATGTATTCGTCCATATGTTGTTGCCTACTGCAATTGAAAGTTGAGACAAATTGTATCTTAAAAAGGTACCCTTAAAGGTATGTAAAGGTGTAATTGCCATTGCTTTGCCAATACAAAAATAGCAGAATGTAAAAGCTAGAATGTTCTTGGAGTTTAATGATTTCTTTTTGCTGCACAAGTGCAGTTAAAGATCATTTTCCAGAATAATACCAAGAGTGTAGTAAGATTTATTGTGCATTTTCTTGCTTTGATATTTAAATATGGTGACTTAAATTAAATTTCACAAGGGGATTCTGTTAGATGATATTTTCTGACATTTTGTATTTTCATCCCTATCTCATTAGAACTGTTGTCATCATACCAGAGGAAATTTTTATTACTTTCTGAAGTGCAAAGATTTTCTCTGAATTTTATCCCAATTATTATTTTTACCATTAACAGTATCACATGGTTTCTAATCAGTTGACACCACAGTTTTGTAAGAGCAGGATAGTACAGTAAAATACATTTAGGTATAACCCATGTCTTCTCAGGATGCTTGGAAAACTCATGTTTTCTTTTTCCTCTTGATTAATGTTGCAGAGGACTTTTTATAATGGTATCAGATGCATATTTTTAAAAATAAAATAGTTGATTCAAAGTTTACCTTCAGAGTACACATATGCATTTACACATTTGAGATATTTTCATTAAATCTAACTTGCCAGAGTGTACTTTGGCTTTGAACCTGTTGTTCTGGTGCTGTTGAAGAGGCAGGCATTTGTTCTAGTCTTAAGAAAAACAAAAATTTGCTGTTTGTGTTGTTTTTCAGGGTTTTTTTGTTTTGTTTTTTTGTGGGTTTTTTTTTTTTTTTTTAGTTTGGGTTGGTTGGTGTTTTTTTTTTTTTTTTTGGTTTTGGTGGGTTGGTTGTTTTTTGTTTATTGTTGAATGCAGTACTTGCCATCTTTGATTAACCCAAGACTGGTGAAATTTTCCCATCTGAATTTTGGGATCCAATCCAGTTGGTCTGTTTTGAATCTTAGGCTTGTTCTCTTCCAACCCACAGAATCCCCTGATGTCTGCTTGCTATTTTGGGTATCCAGTTCAGAATTCCTCCTGGATTCCAGGAGGACCAGCTGCAGAGGAAGATGACAGTGCTGCTATCTCTTAGGAATATAACCTTTTTAACCCTAGCTGGAATTTCAGAGCATTTCTGGTATGTTCTTTTTGGGGGCTATGAGAGGAGGGAGTTTGTTTGTTTGTTTGTTTGGGCTTTGAGTTTTTTTGGTTGGAGGAGCAAGTAAGTCATCCCACAGGTGAATCCCCACAAAAGGGACTTTTGCAAGTGCACAATTACAGTACTGAAAATGCTGTTGAGGTCTGTAGCAGACCCTTCCCTGGAGGTCTGTGCATAAAAAGGTGAGAGCTCAAATTTCTACAGAACTTGACGCTATCTCAGACCTTGACTTCCATGGGGTCCAGAAGGCAGGTGTTCCTTAGGGAGAGATGTAGCTGGAGGATGCCTTTAAAAAGCACCAGGATTCTCACAGAGCACAACAACAGTTGAGGGAACTGGGCAATAGTGTTCATTTCTTTCTCACCATAGCACATTTTGAAATAAGAATGTAGATTCGAGTCTGTTCTGCCAAAATGGGATTCAGAGCCACATGTGCGGGGGAGAACATCTGTGTTTTTTGAGGGGGATGGCTCAATATGATATTTTGAGTACTTGCTGCCTGATCTGTATTAAGTGATGGCACTGCTGGAAAAGTCCTGAACATTTCTTGGGTCAGCGTGAGAACAAACGGAAGCAGTGCTCAGTGCCCATGGCAGCCAAAGAGCAGCAGGGAGATACAACCTGGAGCTCAGGGCCATTTCTCTATTTTACCATTGACTGTTGGTGCATAAAATGCTGAAATTGTCTGCTGAGAGGGCTATTGCAGCAGCTGGGTTAGAGTAATGCTTCCTTTTTCTTTTTGGCTTAGGTTTTCTGAACTTCAGCTGAACTGTAGGGTGGTACCAGCCTGGCTGGCTGTTCAGGGCTGTACTCCAACACACACCTGCAACTACCACTGTATACCAAACTTAAAGCTATGGGGTTATATAAAATACCAAAATGGGTATGGCAAAGCTCTGGCTGAGCTGGATGGTGGATGGTGGATTCTGGATGTTTGTGCACTGTCCTGCCTACCCTGGGGCCTGGCCCAATCTTCTCCATTGGAAATAGTTAGAAGATGCCATCATTGATCATTCAAAAAGAGACAAGAAAGTAGATGCTGTTATTTTCTATACTGAACACTTATAGGAAACTGCAGGGATTAGGGGTGGATAGATGGGCGAAAGACACTGCAGAATGTAGCCAGTTGTCCTACTTCGCTATTTCTTTTGATTAAATTTCTGGGTGTAAAGAGGCAAATTTTACTCAGCAAAAGAACTGCAAAATCAGCTAAAGGTAAGGAAAAATCTAGGAGGACACAATGCTGCAAAGTGGAGAAAGGGGAGAGTAGGGTCACTTAGGCCAACATACATGAGCAGAAGATGATACTGGCCAGATGCTGATAAGGAATAAATAAGAATTTTTTTATGGTGAAAGTGGTGAGACACTGGAATGTGTTCTTCAGAGAACTTGTGATTACCTCAGCCTTGGAAATGTTCGAGGTCAGATTGGATGGAGCTTGGTGCATCCTGGTCTACTGTAAAGTGTCCCTGCCTGTGGCAGGGGGTTTGGAACAGGATGATCTTTAAGGATGATCCCTTTGAACCCAACCCATTCCAGGATTTTATAGTGACAGGGGAAAAGGCAGGAACTGAATCCTTCTTCCTTGTTGTACATCTCAGTACAACAAGGCTTCTCACATTCAAGTTGTTTCTCCTTCTGTGTCTTGTTTGAAAGAGTTGAAACTTTTAATTCTTCTCTTTTGTTTACTGGTTTTATCCAAAAAAAGGAAACCTTGTTCTTAGGTTAAAACTACATGGTATCTTGATCCTAAGGGGTGGCAGTAGGAAAGTTGAGCAGTTCCAGCTGACACATATGACCAACTGAGAAATTTTTTTCCAAAGAAATACTCTGTATTTTATGTTATCATGAATTTTGGAGATAGAACAGGCAGTTAGGATATAGTATGACTTGTTTCGTAACAGAAGGAATTAAATTCCAAGAAAGAGTTATTTTTTTCTTACCAGGCAGTAAAGCTCTTCCCTGGGAAATTGAACGCATGGAAGTGATGGAAACACTCAATCATCAGTAGACATCAAGTCCGTTCATGACAGCAGCCAGAACAAGTTTCCCTTTCTATTTTAACTTTTGGCAGGGAGTCGTCTCTTACTGGTTTTTGGTAACTTACCTAGCACTATTCCACTCAGTGCAATACTTTGTTATATTTGAAGCCAGTGAACTTGCTACATTTAATTACTTTATACAGACACAGGAACTTGGCAGCATAAAGGCATTCAGTAGGAAGAGTTGACAGTGGGTATTTCTTGAAGAACACCAACTATCTGAAAATGGTAATGCTATCATGCTGTGGTTTTTCACGAGACTTAACCCCAGTCATGGACAGCATTAACATTTTTTCAGAGTGAAAAGAAAACCTATTATTTGAGTATCTGCTAATATAATGTCTACAAGCTAACTATGTCTGCTTTTCTGGGGAATCAGCTATGCAGAACAAATATATATATAATTGGTCTAATATTGGACCATATTTATAATTGCTATCTATTTCTTAAGTTTGAAAGTTACCACATTTTAAAGAGAGTAAATGTGAGGGAACAAATACTTGATTTTTATGGCATGACTATGAATCAGGATGGTGAGCAGAAAGATCTGTTTTCTTCCTTAAGACACCTATTGACGTGTCTGTATCGGATAAAGGCTCTAGGATTAGTGTGCTTCAGCAAACCGATACTGCTGAATGTGGCCTCAAATGGACAGGGAAATCAAACTGAGCTTCAGTTTCACCCAAGAAATGCAATTTTCTCTCCACTCTCTTTCGCCACAATTTTCTTCCTGCTTTTAAAGCCATTTTTCCTGGAAAGTTAGTAAGAGTATGCTTTTCTTTACCAAAATATGCTGCACCACTTTGAGAATTCCGTCTCAGAGCTGTGGCTCTGACTTTGGAAGGGATAAAAGTGGCTTTTCCTTTTTTGTGGTTATGCCCCCCAGCTGTATGCAGCTTGGGGAGCCACTTAACTTAGAGCCTGATTTGGAAAACATTTATGCTCTGCAGCAGTTCTGTATGAGTGTAAAAATCACATTCAGTGAGACTCTTTGTATGGGACACTTTTTTATGAGACCATTGATTTGTAAGTGTCTGTGGTCTTGAGTGCTCTGTGATTATTCTTTGTACTGGGGATTCACAGGCAGAACACTGATAACAGAAAGAGGTGTTCATATTGATACAACACGAACATTAACCTTATTTCTTAGTTAATGGTGAGTACTTTGAATTTTTCAGTTTTCTCTTTTGTTCTCCCATCAAATTAATGTTTCATAGCTAAACTATTCCCCAAGTAGATTTAAGTAGAGGTAAGAGAGAGTTTTAAAGACTGGCTCAGGTTTTTTGACTCTGAATGTTCAGGAACTATTTTGACTTTCCACAAAATAAATATAACAATACTTTCCTGTTTCTCTACAATTTTCTAAGTCTTCTAAAAGTTTGAAATGTACTGATAATCCTAAAGTAAACTAAAGATATTTTAATTTTCTCCTAATGACCCATTGAACCATTTCTCCTAAAGAACTGACAATGGAATCTCAAAGAAACATTTTCTGTCAGTTTTTCTCTTAGGTATAATAAAATTCTATAGAAATTAATAGAAGCTGTACATGCCAAAAATTTAATTCATCATTTTTCTTCCCTAAATAAAAATGAAGAAATGAAATATTTGTGTAGGAAGTAAAGGCAAAAGAGCTAAAAAGTGATAAAATAAAACCCAGGTTGTTGCATTCAAAATGTTACACATTCGACATCCTAGTAAGGACTTCCTAGTACACAAAGCTGCTATTTTTTCTCTGCTTTTCCAGACTCTATACCTAGCAAGCATTCTAGCAAGCATGCCTGTATGCAGAACAACTTGTCTTTTTACGTATAGAGCAGAGGTTTTTCCCAGCATAGCACTGACTGATTCATGATTTCTGTTCTCCTCCCACAGCAACAGTTTGTTCCGTGTGAATTCTGGTAAGAGGCATGGTACAGTGTTAATGCTAACATGTAGGAGTCAGTCATAGGTAAAAACCCCTATCACGATTAGCATTAACAACATACAGCCAACAGAAGAACTCCAGAGACTGGAGTATGAGACAAAGAACTCACAGCACTGGGTTTTCCCCTTGACATACCTAAAGAAAAAAAAAAAAGCAACCATATCAAGAAATTATGGCAGAGGATGGAGAGACATCAGAGAGGGAATTATTGTAGTTAAATACACAGGAACTATCTGCTGTACATTTAAACCCATTCAAACTTGCAATTGTTTTAGTTAGAACCAGAGTGCGTTGAGCAGTGAGTGCATTGTGCTTGCTATGAGCAGGAAGAAAATAGATTGCAGCACAATTTTGCCTAATTTTGTATCCTTTTAGATATCAGTTAATGAAGACTTCTAATATAAGCCTAGTTCTTCAAAATGTGTTAAACCTGCCCCCCCCCCCCCCAAAAAAAAAAAACGGACTTGATTTATTCCTATTCAACTAAGACAAAATGCCTCTCAGGAGAGCTGACTCTTTAACAGGATGTGAGAAACAGAGCTAAAACACAATCATAGTTTCATCAGTAGATGAGGTTGATTATTAGGCAATAAATATTCCTTTGGATTCTGCTATAAATGAGCAGAATGAAAACCCGTTGGACAGGTTTAGTTGCTGGTCTAGAATCTGTATGTGGGGCTCCTACACCCTCATACCAGTAGGTTAGAATGAGATTAATGAATGTAATTGTCTGTGTTGAACTGTTTGCTAATTGCTTCATAGTATTAACCAGTCCATTAACTGATGCTTTGACCATAAAATTAATGTGCTGAATCTTTTTGACCAAAGTTGAATACTTTTTTACTTCTTTCAGCCTATTATGAGTTCTCCTCTGGAAACGAACAAGGAGATACAGTTTTAGAAATCAGCATTTTCAAAAATCTGTGATGAAATCACACAATGAAATAGAAATACAAAATCAAGGGTAGAGAATCATCATTATATATTAAATTACCTGATTTATTTTTACAATTTTCAGTTACTTACATCAGTAATAAGGGTTGAATTGTTGAGACAGTCTTTCCAAGCAGTTTTAAAAAGGCCTAAGTAGTGCCCATTTAGTTCTCTGCTAAGTATGTCTTGATTGAAATATATTTTTCTTTATCCATCCTTCTGAAATAAAGTATTAGCTCCTGAGCAGAGTTCATAAATAGTTGAATCTTGTTTGTTTTCTCTTTGGTCTCCCAGTAACCACTTAAAAAAACCCAACAACCACCTTTGTGTTGTTTAATCGAAAAGTAACAAGAAAGCCCATATGAGAAATGAGACATTATATATTAGCGGCAGTTTTGGAGATCTTTTTTTGTATGTAAATCTAAAGAAACTTATGTACTTTTATAACTTCCCTACTGTTACTGACATATGTTTTAAGAGGAAGTTAAAATGTCATAGTAAGACTATGATCTAATTTAGAGATTTTAGGGAAATTACCTTTCACTTTGTGCCACTCTAAATGAAACCAGCCTCGTATATGGCTACTATATGCGAGTGGCAAACAAAAATTCCAAGGTGAATATAAAATTTTGGTAGGCAGAAAAAAAGTGGTTTAGAAATTTCCAAACCTCAGGTTTAAAGTGATGATTCAGAGCTCTGGTGAGTGTTCAGAGTAAACTCCTACTAAAGGCAGGCACAGAGAGCTGTGGTGTAAGATTTGCATTTGTGGGCAGTGAAGTGAACAGTTTTTAAAGTGACAAAATGTTGTGTGTCTGTTTGTGGTATGCGTGTGTAGGGTGACGGACACAGGCTAGGGGAGGAGGATAAAAGATCCAAGTTAAGGTATTACTTTTTGGTTTTTTTTTGTTTTAGGAAGAATGCAAACCAGTAATTCCTGTCAATAATCAATAAAAGGCTATTGTCTTACCTAAATTCATTCTGCATTGAACCTTCCTTGAGCAGGGCCTCGCATTTGATGATCTTCAGAGATTCTTTTTAACCTAAATTATTCTTGAATTCAATTATTGTGCTTTTAATGTCTCTAAGTCCCTAAATCCTTATTCACTCGATGTCACCCAGTGGGCATACATATATATGAAGGACTCGATGCAAAACATATGTTCCTCTTGTGGAGACACTAAATTTGTCTTCATTAAGCTTTGGATAAGGATCACTTTAGGCAGTAGGATGAGAGCTTTCATACCAGAAGCGTCTGTCACCTCCAAGTCTACTGCTCCTAGAATATTTATAGAATATATTTGTAAATTTGCACTCTCTTAAATGTATTCCAGGTTGCTATTCTTTACACCATGCTTCCAAACTCTAATTATTTCATGTCTTTCATGGGTTTTGCTAAAAAGCAAATGTTTTTATCTGTAGTTTGCAGCAGCCATTTGTGGTTGACAGTACTTTTCAGTGTGCCTCTGTTCAGACTTGGAGAAGGGATGGGTTTGAAACTGATCACTTGAATAATCTAATAATTGTTTCTCTAAAGAATCTGAATGAGTGCTGTACTTGCCCATGCCAACTTCCAGCAGTATTGCTGAGCAGTGATAGAAGTGAGAGACTTTGGGCAACACTTGGTCTCTGCAGCTTTACTCCAGAGCCAGCCTTTCCAGGCAAAAGCACATGGCCATAACCACAGATGAGAATTTACTTTGGGGTTTTTCTACTCTTATGATCTTGGATTTATGTAATGGAATAGTTTTGCCTAGACTGCTATACTTGCATTTCAGTTTTGGATTTAAAAGCTGCATAGCACCTCCAACACTGCAAACTGTTTAGCTTCTGTGCGCTAAAGGCAAAAATACAAATCATGCTTTATCAGGAAGTGGTGAGAAATGACACGTGTTTCCTCTTGCTGAACCTTTGTAACAGCCTTTTGTACAGCTGTCAGGTTTCCTTTACATGAATAAATACCTGTATTGCTCCCTGCTGTCTTCTCAAACAGCTTTAAAAATGTGGTCTTGCCATCAGTGACCATCTACTCAGGTTTAAATATAATGAAATAAAATCTCCTGTTATTTCCCTTGCAACATTATTAAAGAAAAAGCTCATAAGATCTGGTGTGACTTTCCTCTTCCCTTTTCCAGCACTGTCTTTCTTCCCTTATTATCAGAATAAAACATGTATCTTTCCTATCTTATCTGGTGACCTCTGGTCATTAGGTCCCATCCACTCATCTGCTTCTCTGTTCCTTCATCTGTTGCAGTGACCTCAGACAGGCATGTATTTTATTTTCATTTTCAGACTTCATATCTGTTTTCACTGCTACAGCCTCCATGGAAGCTGTCCAATTAAAAAGTCAGATTCCCTTCAGAAGGATAATCAAAAGTGTAGTTCAAAGTATTTAGTTAAACTGTGACAAATGGCTTCTTTCTCCACCTGTACATTTGGACATTTTTGTATGGTACCTTGAGGTTCTAAGGGGACTTATAGTGGTCCACTGAAGGACTAGAAACATCTAGCTCGTTAATCTGGTTATGTGACTCTTAGCCAGTTTTGCTTCTCCAGTTCCAATGACCAAATTCTTATTTACTTATTGCCCAACTAGAGGGGCTCCTTTGTCACAAATCTGGAATAAAATTCAACCTTTTGTCCCTGGGTTGGTAGGAAAAAGACATGCAAGCTTTGGTAGTACTTCCCAATATAATTTTTTTTATGAAAAGCATTTGCAGCTTAGGAAAGTAATTCCAATTCTGCAAAATTCAGTAGCCAGTTTAGAAAGATAAAAGGTGTTCTCCAAACAAGCAAAAAGAATTTAGAACTTGCCTTTTAGGAAGCCTTATCTGATGGTGCTTAGGGTTGTGCTGTCACCTCTACAAAGTAATTTTCTAGTGGGAGGAAAGGCAGTTCACCAAGGCCAGAAATCTGCAGTGCTCATACATGAGTATGTAAACTCACTGTCATGTTGGATGATGCTTTGAGAGTGTCTTTTGAATCTTTATTCTTCTGCAGTCATGGAAAAAAACATTTTTTGGTAAAAATAAGACCAAAATGGAATGTACCAGTTTCAAAGATGTTTTCAGCTTTGAATAGCAGAAATCTAATTTTGACTGAAAGAGAATTAGAGTTAATACAAGTAACGATTCTATGAATGTTTTAATCACCTACAAAAGGCTGTTACATAAAAACAATACACAACCATCAATTTTCAGATACCCTATTTACATTTTCAGGAGGTTTTTAAGTCTTCTCATCTAATTTCTGAGAAAGTAAAGCTATTCTTTTAAAAACATTTTAAAAAATACTGAATTCAGGTCTTTAAGATACTGGGAGAGTTCCAAAGATGTGTATGTAGATAGAAGAGGCTTTTCTCTGCCGAAAACTTTATAATAAAACATGCCTCCACTTTGTGGCTCAAGTGGCTAGATAATCTATTTTTTAATACTAAATTTCAGCTACTTTGCTTGTTCCTTTGTAAATTAAAAATTGCCATATTGAAAAGCTAGTAGAATAAATTACTAATCTTAGATATTTGCTGCCAAAATTTGAATCCAGAGCAAATTTTTATCATAAAATAAAACCTTAGAGTTTTCGCCAGACAGGTATTAATGCTGAGCATGGAACTCCTGTTTTGTTGATATGATTAGAGATTTCAAGAAAGCTATGTTGAGTTCTTACATCAGCATTTGAATCATGTTAATTTAAAAAAGAATTAAAACAAACCATAGCAAATGATGGAAATCTAATGGATGTATTTTAAAGAAGGCATTTCTCTGCTGCTTATTTATGAAACAAGGACCAAAACTTGACGCATTATCCAAAACTACTTCTATGGTCAAAATTAAATAAGTCACACTGGTTTATACAGTTATTTTTCCACACCTGAGAATGCCTCTGGCAAGCTGTAGGCAAGACAATAACTGCAGATGAATCATGAAACTCTTCCAAGTAGGCAATTGAATTGCTGAAATGCTGTAGAAATTCCATTTTGTATGGTCTTCTAAACTGTTGACCTCAGAACAAAAGGAGAGCAAGAGCTAACAAGTAGCATGCAGGCACCTTTCCTATGTGTGCTGTCCCACCAGATAAATGAGGTCACCATGAAGGTGAATTCAAAGACAGCAAGGGGACCGCCTTTTGCACTCACTGGAGGCTATGTGAGTCTGGATGGCTGGAGGCATATTCTGTAAGCATGCCTGCTACAGTATTTCTGCATGTGTGCAAAAGTTTGAAGTTCAGCCTCCCCGTCTCTTGAATCGTCTAAGCCCTGCCCTGGGGGCCCCTCCCTTGGCCTGGTCCTATCTCCTTTAGCACACAAGCTTCTCATTTTTAAAAAATAGCGAATGCAAAAATAAACAAACACCAAAGAACCAAGCTGAAAAACCTACCTGCTATGAGACAGTGCCTTTACACAGAGATACAAGCAAAACCAATGCAGCAAGCAGGCCACAGGCTTCCTTTGTTCCATCTCACAGGTTAACCACGTTCACTCAGCTTGGCTTCTGTTTTTTTTCCTTTTAAAGAGAGAGAGAGCAAGCAAAAGAGAGAGAGACAGAGAAGGTAAATGAAAAATGAGGCAGGAGCAGTTGCCACAGAGATGTGTTGGTCTGGCTGGTCTCCTGATATCCCTTCAGCATGAGTTACGTGAAGAAAGCCCGCTCCAAACAACTTGAGACCCTTTATAAGTCATGAAGGTGACTCATAACTAACCGACTTGCCTTGCCTTTAGTAAATCCCCCGCTTTCCTTTTCTTAGAACAGAGCTTGAAAAAAAAAAAAAAGAAGAAGAAGAAGAAAGTAGAGAAAACCCAAGGAAAACAGAAAACTCCAATCAAATTGAGGATTTTTAAAAAATGCACCATGTACTTTCCTTCCCTCAGAGGTCTTGAATTGAGTAATAATAATAGTAATAATAATAAAAAATGCAAATGACTGTTTAGTGGTGCTGGTACACTTAAACTGGTTGCGGGTGTGTTGTGAGAGAGAGTTCATGCCAGTACATCCTGACTGAAGAGGGAGTTCACTGTGGTGAGATGTTTCTTAATTTTCTCTGTATTGCTTTTACATCCAGGGCTGTCCTGCATGGACTTTTTGTGTTACAATTAACCCTGGCAAATCTAGGGAGAAAAAATTAAACCTCAAGAAATGTTCAGAGGCACTGGACAGCTGCAGCTGGAACAGCTGCAAAACCTCTAAAACCAGGGATATGTTTTAGTGAAATTAGGGGGTGTGTGGAAGACTCTAACCCAGTGGGGTCTGGAAGCCTGTTCCTAAAATTATATAGGATTTTTTAACACCATTGAAAGACCACTGCAGATGACTGGAAAGACAGTTTGGTATAAATGGACAGGAGATACAGTATTATACAGTCCTTAGGTTCTGAACATATTCCCTGAAAAATCCAATTTATTTTAATTTCCAGCAGCAAAAATTGTGGCTGCTACTGCCTGATTTTTCTCAGACACTGAGGGTTGTATCTTTTCAAAATAATACATTTTCACTATGAACACAGGATTTTTTTTGCCTTGCGCTTTGGAAGTTCTATGATGTTTTAAAAAATATTTTCATTCAGAATTCACTACGATGGCTGAAATATAATAGTTCTGTTTGCCAACCACTGAAATATAAGGAAAAAATTCTGTCAAGTCCCATCTTAAACATAATGTTGTTCTCTTTGTTTTAGGTGTGTAATTACAAATGTCTTCATTTTCCCCGGTAAGCCCACATAAGTTTCAGGTGTTTGTCCTCAGATCTGCACTTCCATGGTTCCATCAGACCTTTTTTGCTCATTAACAATGGGATAGGGTTTGGCTTCCGTGGTTATAGAGACAAGTTTAAAGCTGTGGCTGCAACAGTGATATTCCTCTGACACAGAATTTCAATGAAAAAAGCCTCATTAAGGAACAAAACTTGTTTCAAAAGGGAGGAGATGAGTCTGGACAATCTGAAAAAAAATTGCAGTTAAAAGAGAAGCTTGCTATGTCTAGATTTTTATTACCTTTTTCAGTGACCCATATTTTAAAGCTCTGCAGTTACTCAAACAAATATAACAAATTCTATTTGAAAATGGTACTTCTGTCATTAGGCAACTTTAATTAAACCTAGCATTTCCACCTCCTCCATTGTCTATTTTCTAAAAGAGCCCAAATTGCAATTTGTACTGAAAATAAAAATTTACAGGCAGTTTTTATCGCAAAGACAAGTTTTAGCAATTTTTGAAAAGCAGCTCTTGGAAACACAAAGAATTTTTTCTCCAAGGCCCCCTGCTCTGGGAACACTGCTGCTACCCACGCTGCTGGAGGAGGGGAGGGTGGTCAGCTGGGCTGAGCTCTAATGCTTATGCTCATGCCTCTGGATAGGTGGGGAGGCTATGGCTGACACCTCTCTGTGTTCTTCCTGCACCTGTGGCTTGAAACAAGGCTGGATTTGTCTTGAGCACTTACTGAGGAAAGAGAAAAAATCCTGAGCTAGTTGGTCCTCTTCCCCAGTGATCTCCTATGTGGTACTTGATGTAGGGCCAAAACTTGGGGTCAGATTTTATGGGAAGGAAGAGGGAGGTTCCAATTCAGTGAGATTAAACGCTGAGATTGTCTCCAACCTGATCATATTACAAGACAATTTAATTTTTGCCTCAAATTCTTTCTTTTTAACTTGTCTATTTGCTTGATTTCAGTATAAATTGAAAACCTATATTCCTAAGAAGATGAGACTTAGGGAATTACTGTGTATGTCTGTGTGCATATCTGTTGGTCTCCTCTCTAATAATCATGGATTAATTTGAACACATTTGATGATGAAGGGGTATCTCAAGGATATGAAGTTCCTATAATTTCTGTGAAAACAAATGTGCAGATTAGAAAAGACCTTATTAAATTTCCCATTTGTGGCAAGGATGGTAATTAGAGTTCAACTCTTATTCAGTATCACAGAGTCCACATGGGAACTCAATTACAAACCTATAGGCAATAAGATTTTGTTCATTTTGCCACTCACAAAATGACCAGGTTTGTAAGTGATTATTTTAAATGCATGAAAACACCACTTGATACGTTGATTGACAGACAATTTTGGGTTAAACAACATATAAAATCCTAATGTTGCTGAGAACAATATGCACAGGTAATTTAGCAGGATGACTGTCAACTAGGCATTGATACCTAATTAGGGTTAAACCGTTTAGGGATCTGTATGTGCATTTGTTTGAAGGCAGACAGAAAAGCAGCTCCAAATGCCCAGACCACAGATGCCATGAGGTGGTCTGGTGGCATTCCTGTGGTCTGGGGTGCTGCTGAGGCTGTCCCAAGCTCTCTACCTGCTCCTCTAGGTTTCACTCCCTAAACTCTCTTTTGCACCTTTCAGCAATTATCAACCTGGTTCTGCACTTGAGTATGGCACAGCATAATTTCCTGGGAGAGGAAAAATGCTCTTTGTATTTTCAGGTCTGTTCATATTATTCCAGTGGCTACTCTGAGGCCCAAAGCAATATTGCCTTGCAAGAATGTAAAAAAACCCTGGAGTCTTTCTAGTTGTTCAGCGTACATAGAAACATAAATCTCCTGGATGACAAGGCAAAGATGCTTAGGTTTCCTGTCTTCTGTGAGCAATATATCCATACAATAAATAGATTCCAGTCTAAAACTTAGGGGAGTCAAGGGGAGTTTGAGCTGAGTATGATACTGGTCAGACCCATAACACTCAGCACTAACTTCACTTGAGATAGTGGTTAACACTCATAAAAACTTACCAGAGACAGGAGCAAATTTTCAGTACACTTTTAATACTTTCATGGAAATTTTGACATTTATTAGACAAGATAATTTTGAACAAAAGTTCCTTAAAAGTTACCATTTCAGTTAGCCAAAAAGTATTCTATATGGTTTAATCAGTTCTTGTCAGAGTGCATAGTCTAAAACATCATTTGAGATAGATGTTTGAAGCTTTTTTAAATCATCTCTCCCCATTCTCCTCTATTTCTTTGCCACAGTTTCTGGCACTTCAAGTTGTGCAGTCCTGGGTCTTAAAGAAAACTAAATTGCTTTTAAGGGAAAACATGTTTTTCTTGTGAACACCAAAATTCTGTCCAAGTTACTCCTTAAGTGCCTCTTACTGTGGTAGTGAAATTGTACTGATGAGCCAGAGAGCAGACAGAACGTGATTGCTCAGATCTATCTTCCTTTTCTAGTGCAGCTTTAAAACTGATGAACAGTGCCTTCCCTTTCCTGTCCATCTTCTTGTCCTTGCAATGGAGATGCTGCTTTCTAAAGCTGCCGCAGAAGTAAGATGTTCTCCAGGACCTACTTGGAACTTGTCTTTTCTGAGGACCTAGAGCTAGAGCCAGTGCCCCAGGAGGTGTGGAGGCTCAGGAACACCTTGTGGTCCTCCTCCACTCTTGTCAAAATGGACAGTGAGAAATCCAGGAGGACATACCAGAACAATAAGTAGGTTGTGCAGATGGTGGAGTGCAGCTTGGAGCGTGTTCCAGTGAAAAAACCGGACATCAGAATTTGAACATGAACTCCAGAGTCCCCATGCTCAAGCCCTGGAATGACACAGCAGTGATGGAGAAAACTGCTTGAAATGCTGCATCCTAAGGAAAACAGATTCCTTGTACATATTTAAAGGAAAGACTCAGTCCCAGAAAGCAATGAAAACTAGAACTAGTAAGGAGTTTTTAATACAAGAAGGGAATGGATGTTAATATGAATTGCCTTTGAGATTAACTTTACATGGCAGAGTGGGTTATGCTCATAAAAGACACATTTTAATGCATCCTGGATAAGTCTGACTAAATAGAATTCAGGTATAATTAAAAAGATGTTTTGTAATGCCTAAATACTGTGTGTAATTTTTAAGTGCTTTGAGTTGTTTCCAGACATCAAAGAATAATGTTTGCATTTATATCCTAATGTCATTTTTCCTAACAGAGTCCTCAACTTACAGTTGGAGCTTGCATAGTTTCTGGAAATTTTCTTTATTACAGACTTTTATTCTTAAGGGAGAACCAGGCTTTCAGTAATTTTAATTTCTAGCAGACTGTGAGGCAGTCCTTTATTTTTCATTATGTTTATCATCCATTGCTTTTGCCACTTTGTTTCTAGGAAGGAAGGGACAATATAGGACAGCCAGACAAGAAAGCCCTGCTGGGCTTGGCAGGAGGAAAAAGGAGTGAGGAGAGGGAAGCGCTCTCTGAATAATGAAATAGCAAAAGATGCTTTTGTAGCAGAGTTCAGAAAAGTTTATTTCCATGTGTCTCCTCATGAAGAACTTATTGGAGCTTTCCTGATCAGCTGTATAATGTAGTCTACAATTGCATGAGGCAATGAAAATGTGACTGAGGAAGTTAATCACCCTGAAAGTGTGTTTAGTCCAAGCTGGGACCACAAAAATATGTGTATAACCTTAAGCAGGGAAGTTTTAGATTTCTACTGCTTTTTTTACCCTCAGTCTTGGTAGGCACAGGATGACATGACTCCAGCTTGGAGAAATGACCTTCACACACCCCTTAGGTCCCTCACTAAGATAAAACATCCTATAGGTATCTTAGTTGGGATCACAGCTAAGCTTCAACCCAAAACTAAAAGATAATTTTTTCTCTCATCCCAGCCCAACTGTTGCACTTGTATTTTCACAGAGAAGGGGAAAATGGAAAACTCGGACTGCCTTCACGGTTGTGGAACCTCCTTCTATCTGAAGGCTGTTTAATACTGTATGCCTTCCTTGTGTGGCATATGAGAATAAGTACCCTGAATAGTCAGGAGAGTAGTTGTATGATTTTTATACAAGTTACACAGAAAAATGTGTAGGTCACATATAAATGCCCCCAAGCACAGACCAAGTGTGAAATCCTTCAGTTCTTACTTCCTTCTGAATAGTCAGAATTAAATTTTTGGGAATCAGAAGAGCATTTCTATAGATTATTGATCACTTAAGCTGAAGAAATCTGCAATTTTTTCAGAAGTTTTATTGTATTTCTGAGGGTTGTAATTGTGGGGTTTTTTGCATAAGCTGGGTTAGTGCTGTGAAAGAAATGGTGTATTCTCTTGTTCCCACCTTTCCCCAAATAAGTAGTTTTAGATGTGAAATTGGACCAAGGGACACATGACTTCAAAAATAATCATTAACTGTTTGAACTTACTGAAATATTATGATTACATTCCAAAAGTACATGGTGACATATCTTCAGCAAGAGGGTGGGAAGTAGAACAGCAGTTCAGAAGTTATAAGAATGTAAGACTGAGTAAAAAGCAAAAGAATAGCAAGCCTCTTGTTTCCTCACAAGAGAAGAGTTGGCAATATTTTAGGGGCTATCTGCAGCTTTTCCTGAGTGCTACTGGAAGGTCAAAAATCCTTTCCCTGAAATATGACCTATTTTGCCTTTGAAGATGATTCTCATGCTGTTCCTTCCTGAGCTGCATCTGTGTTTTCTTTGGTGCTTGTGTTTACTCACTTTGCCTTATGGTCAGATGCAGCGAGGTAAGGTTGGTCTTATAATTGAATTTCCTTCCAACCTGGTGTTATTCAGTGGTTCCAACAGTAGAGTTCAGGTAGAATATAGCACAGATAAAGGATTTCGTGGAAAAGAATGCAAAATTCACAGGTAGTAGATAAAAAATTATGATAGATGAAGTTAATGGTACATATTTTGGGTTTTGATCTCTGCTCACCTCTTATTGTAGTGTAAGCTAAGGACCTCTGCCCTGTCTTCTCCCATTTTTACTGCAAATTTTATCCATGTGGAATATTAGGATACTTCTAAGTGAGTGTCTATTTTGATAAGCCATTATGTGCAGAACATTAAGAATCATTAAGAATTCCACAGTGCAAGATATCCTTACAGCTCCAGAATTTCTCTTTGTCTAGATGTCTAGGAAAATTTAGATAAGGATTATGAATTTGTGTTGTTTTATTCACAGCTCCTAATTTCTTGCAGTCTGCCCATCTCTAACCATCCAGTGGAAGACTTCATCAAGAACTAAATCAAAAATATCTACCACATTGCAGAAATATCTGCACATGTTGATAATTTGGAGCTGGGTCTGAGCTCATGGCAGAGTTCTGTTTCAACAACATACTAGGCTGCCAAATCAAGAAGAAAAACAGATGTTAATTTTCTAGGCTGAGACAGTATGCTAAAGTGTAGTATGAAAAAAATATTTTGTAGCTTTTACAAGAAGCAATGTTGTAAAGAACATAAAAACATCCACAAGTATCTTTTGTGGATAAATAAATTACCTAATGAGTAGAACAAAAGTTTCATAAAGAAAACAACCCCTCCCCACAACCACTGCTGTTTCCCACTGAGACTGTTTTTCTTTGTTCTAAGACATGCAAAGTTACAAGTGTGTAAATATAACATGTACTAAAAGGGTTAATGGAGATTATCTGCTTCTTTTCTACTCACAGGAAAATGACTTAGGCCAATTTCCTGTAAGATAGAGAGCTGTATCACAACATGAAACACTCAGCTGACAGTTTTATGGCAAGAAATGGAAGGAGCAGCTCTGTGAGAGCTTCAGAGAGAATAATGTGGGTGGGGAATTTTTACAAGCTACACAAAAGTTCAAAAATTTCTGAAGAAGTCAGTCTTCAATCAATGATCTTTCTTTTTGTAAAGTACATGGGATTTTGTGCTTTTTTCTCAGTGATAAATATTTCCTTCCCAGGATACCCTTAATGACAACATTGGTTGGTACTACAGAGACATGAGATTAATAAAAGTAAAAAGATTGCCTGGTAATATGGTAGTAAGTATTTTTTAGTCAGAGAGAGAGAGAGGGATGTTGAATGAAAAATTGCATGTTTGGATGTATTCTATGCTCTTGTGTGTTCCTAGGAAAACTGAATAACTTTATAAATTGTTCCACAATTGCATTTTCTCTTTGAATGTTAGTAAAGTGTATTAATAAGCATCAATAAGGTTTATTAATAAAAGTAGCAGTAGCAATAGTAAGAACAACAACAAATAATTTAAAAACTCCTTTGCTGAATCACAGTCATTAAAAATTCTCCTTAGATACAAGCACTCTGCATTCAAGAAATGGATGAATAGGTAAGTAAAACAAAAGCAACACATAAACAAGTGGAGAGGGCTGGTTTCAGGGAGGTAACACACTTCTGAGAAAGATCTTTAGACAGGAGAGTGTCACACTTAAAGTTGTAGCTGGGAGCAGAAACTCATAGAGTAGGGGAGATGTTGCTATAACCAGTATCAATGTAACTACACTTCTATTTAGCTTTTTAGAAGAAAGGAAAAATGAGGTCTGCCTTCTCCTACCTGGAAGCTCATGGCTACAGGGAGGGCAGGGCAGTACCATGAGGAGCTCTAGGGCTCCTAATCACAGCCTTCTCCAAGTGGCAGTGGCACAACAAGAATAATCAAGGCTTGAGAGTATTGCAGCATGTGGTGCCAGCATCAGGTTGTCTTGGGAAACCAACAAGTAATTATGTACCTAAAAATCATGTTATTACATCGCATCTAACATGGCCTTCAATGGAGAGGCTGTGGTCTTCAGTAAGGCCATCCCTTTTATTTTGAATCACAGCCTCAACAGATTTCTTCTCTGTTGGAGGGAGGGATGAAGGAATATGTCTGTCTTATTCGAAAGACAGCAACAAAACCCTGCACTGAGAAAAGTTACAGCTGCATGTACCAGCATGGTGTCTTTAAAAAAGGACATGGTAGCACTGAAGACTGAGAGAAGAGAGCCCTTCCTCACACAGCCAGTCCTGTGTTGGGTTAAACACTTGTGTCTGTTACTGGTAGGATCTGGATCACCTACATTTCTGGAACTAGAGAAAAACAAATTAAAATACCCCAGACCAGAGCCTGCCGCAACAGCAAACACATGAGCAGGGAAGTAGTGTTATACCTAATAAACTGGCTGACAGTGTGGCAGCGTAGCAGAGTATATATTGCTATGCATCTATGTATCTATGTATCTATCTATCTTTCTATCTATCTATCTATATCCATGTAGGTCGTGGTTCTGTGAATATTCCAGTGTTTCAAGCTACCTCAGCCTAAGAATGGCTAACCTGGGCACACAAGGTCCCCTGCATGAAAGTGAAGTGTATGTATCTATCTATGTGATGCATCCTCTATTGTGATGCAGTTGGAGGTCTGGGCTAATCAGAGACTGCTTCTAGCAGCCATTAATTTGTGGGTAGGTATTTCAACCCAGAGAATCTCTGGCACACAGGAGGGGTTGGAAAGCCCCCTGGGCATATCCCTGCTATGAAGTGCAAAGCCCAGAAGAATGTCTGGCTTCAGCAGAGACTCCACAAAATTCTGCATAGTGAAGCACAGCAGGGACTGAGGTTCCAGCTCCTCCAGAACTGCTGGAGTTTTTGCTAAGGCATCTTAAAAGTCCTACTTTAATTCAGAGCAGTTTGGTCCTGGGGGTTTAATTTAGGGCAGTTTATGTCCTGAGGCAGTCCTAGTGACAGGGAAGTGATAGTGTGGGGCCAGAAGCCTCAGTGAGCAGAGCTCACAGTGAGAGATGAGGCGGCAGGAAACCAGGGGAAATGCTGCTCTCTACTTAGTGAAAGTCTTTTGAAACAGAAATGTTTCCATGAGGCCTATGGTCATCATAAAATTGCACTATATTGCTGGATTCTTGACCAATTCTATGTGATGCCTCGAAGTGCAAAAGCTTTAGTCAGAAGCAAAATGCCAACATATTGACTTAGAAGTGGTAAAACAATTTTTTTCCTGTTTGATCATGTATTCTCTGTTTTGGGATAATTTTTTCACTTTCTTTGTGTGCAGCTGTGAGAGCTTGCAAAATTCCCTGAGTGAAAACTGGAACTATGATGTTACTGCAGAATTCTTGAGTCCGAGTTTGCTAAGGAAACACCCAATAAACCAACGCTTCAGTGCTGTGTTCTGCCCAGCAAAATGTAGCCACTGCACAACCTCATTCTTTTAGCTTGTGTTCCTTTTCCCTGCATTCTCCTATCCTGCAGGAAGAACAGGTGGCACAGTAGAACAAGGAAGATCTGGTATCAGCCAGAACATTTACCTCTGTCATTTCAGCTCCATGCAGTAGCTATCAGCTGCTAAGCACAAGTGAAATTTAATGGGAGATAGTCCCTTCTAATAATTTAAAATGTCAGACAACTCTGTTGCTGTGTATTTGATGTTACAAAGAGATAAATTGGTATGAATTTCCAGTTTTCAACATGCAAAGGAGCACTCATTTGGCCAGAAAGTTTGCTGCCAAAGCAGAGCTGGTGAGATGGAAAGGGATGATCTAGTTGGGAGGGATGAGACAGATCAGTAGCTGTAAAAGCCCTCAACCTGAGGGAAGATAGTTTGACTTGAGGAAGCTGGTTGCAAATAACAGTCCACTCCTCCTAGGACATTTAAAGACCTTGCTCAGTCTGCCCTTGGAGGTTGAATGTAATCATTTTAAGTGTGTACATGCACACGGATCTATCCCTTCCGTCTCCACCCCAGGCCGTGGTGGTCTTTGCTGTAGGTCCTTAGATGATAGTGGGCACTTCTCAGAATGCTAAATGTGTCGATGAATGATTTTCAGGAAAATAAAACAACATCAGACGGAGGATCAGTAGATCTGTAAATTAATTTTTGATTCCAGAAAATGTACAAGGTTACAACTCACCAACACGCATGCACACGTACTTGTTGCCCAAGATCCTAAAATCCCTTTCTACGGGGTGTATCTACATTCTAACATGAAATGAAAACCTTCAGGTATTAAATGTTACATGTTTCTCTGAAATTTCAGCCTTTGAAAGATGAACATTTATAAAGCCCAGCCCAAAACTAATAACAAGAAGTGTGTCTAGTATTTTCTTGCCCTCCACATAGATACCCTCTTTTCCAAGTGAGATAGCTTCATGCACAAAATTTTAATTTCTGAAGTGACTCATGAAATGCATGCAGGCTGTATTTATGACTTCTTCACCTTTTTAACAAAGAATGCCAAACCACTGAACGTTAGGAAGCATTCCTACTTCATTTCTTAGAAGTTTTTGCTGTTCCCCTTTCTAATGAAGGCTGCCGTTACAGTCGTATGTCAAGAATGATTCATATAACACAAGATAAGTTTATATATGCCTAACTTTGTGTACTTTCACTTATTCATATACTTACACACTCATTCTTGTTTTAGATTTTATTTAATTCCTGTATAAGGATGTGTGTTCATTTACTTACAGACACACCATTTATCATACTGCTTAGACTTTTGCACATAACATATGTTGCCTCGGCACTTGGATGCTTTATTTTAGAAAAAAACAGACATTTAAAAAATAATTCTAAAAACCAGCTTGTCCAGATACATGTATTTTTGTCTCCTGTACATCATACTGCAGGTAGATGGCTTTATTTTACATTTACTGCTGTTCTAATTTTACTGGTTTAAGCAATTGATAGTCATTTGTATAGTAATTTGTTTGCCCTGTTGCAGCAGATGGTGGCCTCTCAGATTTCCAGATGTTTGCCAACACAGGCTACTAGATATTTCAAAATCCCAGTAAGAGATGCCTAGGTCAGAGTTTAACTATTTCATATGAAAACTAGAACCGAGGAGGTCTGGATGCATGGAAAAGGTCAGTTCTTGCTCAAGATTTACTGCACATGCAGGTGAACAAGTAGGTTAATGGAATCCTTTGTTGCCAGGAATGTTCCAGGGACAATCATTTTAATGGACGTGGGACTTTGTACAGGAGCAGGGTGATTCTGAAGTCCCTTTGGGCTGGAATGCAAGCAGGTTTGGGTCATTGACAAGGGATTAATCTCATGAGATGGACTTTAATGATATTATTCTCTGTGTCTGTCTTAGTTGGATTTTCTGTGCAGTCTGCAAGTGGGAAGAAACACAATTTTTTGGACACAGTTCATCGGGCCTTGTTTAGATTTCTACTTTATATGGAGATGATTTGTAATCTAGAAGACCTATTTATCTCCATGACTATGCAGAAAACCTATACATTTACCTCAGATGCTCAGGTCTACTTGTGCTAGGGACTACATTTTTTCAGGTGAATCCTATTCCTGGAGCCCAGGCCACATCGTAGGTTAACCAGGAAAGCCCAAGGAAGTGCACTAATCTCAGCATCCTCCTGAAGCGGGGGGTTATATAGGTATAGTAATTGAGACCCAGTGTTCATTACCAACTTTAGTAACATGAACACAGTTACAAAGTTTTTGTGGAGTTATTCTAAAATATTTCAGGTATGGGTTTACAAAATTGGTTTATTTTAAACATATGATGTTGTAGATGAATACGTGAATTTACTGTAACATGATCCAAATAAGTCTCTAAGATTCCACAGTTAAAAAGTAAACATCTGAAATCCATTTATGAAAGCTACTGCATGGACTTTATCAATTTCCCATTTTATCTACAGCTGGCTCAAATGAATCATCTGAGTAAATGTACCTGTAATGATCTCTATTTCCCAAAGGCTGTAAATAAAGAGAGAGGCTGGACATCTTCTGGCATGGCGAGAGCGTTCTTGGCAGGCAGTGATTGCAGTTAACTGATTAGTTTCTTATTTATGGAGTGCAATGCAAGAACATTTATCTTGATCTAAACATCAGAACATTCTGTGGATATTTATATGCAGAAGTCCAAATTATGATAACCATATTTGAACCCTGAAAGGCTTGTCGCATTCAGAATATCAGCTTTGTTTGGAGTTAGTCGACTGGATTTACTGCCTGCTTCTCTGCTGCCATAATCTAACAATGCCACATACATAAAAGGGTGCATAAGGAAGGAATTTACTCACAGCTTTGCAGAAGTACACATTATACCTTTATTTAGATGTGCCACTAAAGATCTATTCTGATGTTGCATTCCTACCACCTGGTAAAATAGGTAAGACAACATACATGTGTATTGAGTGCAGGGAATACTTTTTCTTACATTCTGAGCTGTAGACAAAGGTTACCTCATACCCCACAGCTCAGAGCACTGTGCTATGAAAGCAGTTGCACCACTTGAATGTTTCTGACATTGCACACTTCTGAAAGGTTCTTTTGCTCCCCTCTTTCAAACAGGAAATGCCACTCAATTTTATTAGATTTTTTTAAAAAGGACTGTGTTTTAGCCACAACATTTGTTCTATGAAACAAAATTACTATATTCTGACTGACTTCTGAAACATGCACATGCACAGGGGAAAAAAGAATAACTATTTTTTAGAGAAAATTTTAACTTGGATTTCAGCAAAAGTTAGAATCAAAGAATCATAGAATATGCTGAGTTGGAAGGGACCCATCAGGATCATCAAGTCCAACTCCTGGCTCTGCACAGGTTACCCCAAGAATCACACCATGTGCCCAACAGCGTTGTCCAAATGCTTCTTGAACTCTGTCAGGCTTGGTGCCATCACCACTTCCCTGGGGAGCCAGTTCCAGTGCCCAACCACCCTCTGGGTGAAGAACCTGCTCCTCATATCCAGCCTAAACCTTCCCTGACTCAGGTCCAGCCATTTCCTTGAGTCCTGCCACTGGCCACAAGAGTGAAGAGATTAGCTTGTGTAGTAGGGTGATCTAGAAGGACTTGGAAAAGGAAAGATGCTCCATTCCAGTCAATTACATCAATGGAAATCTGGGCTGCTTGGTTCCTTCTGGAGGGTAGGCTACTAAGTAAGGTAACTTGTCCATTAAATACCAAACACATGTGTGATATTTAATTTAAAACCACAACAATAAAACTTTTGGGTTGGCAGACATGCTCCCACTTATTTTTTAAAAGCAGTATGAGTTTTCCAGATTTTTCCTTTGGGACAGATTTGCTAAGAAACTATATAAAATAAAGCTAAATAGAAAGAAACGTGTTATCATCTAGAATATATAATTAAATACAACACTGATGGAATAGGAAGCCAATTTTCTTGCAGGGTATAATGTGGCATTAACAACAAACAATGGTTAGCTCATTAGTTGAGTGGATTCCTAAAAATAGCTGGTTATTCAAACCCATATTAACCAATGTCTTGTGCTCTTAATACTGAAGCCCATGGGACATGTACCATAAAAATAGCAGTTTTTATTTTGTGTGAATATTATGTAAAATTAATAAAGATTGACTGGAGAGAATGAATGGATTTATTCATGCTGTTCCTATATATTTATCATAATGTTGTATCTATTGAAGACTCACTTGCTTCACTGTGGCTTCGATAAAAGCTGGATCCAAATGTATGAAGACAGAAAATATGAACTATTTCTAAGAACAAAGAAATATATATCTCATATATACACCTTGGTATGATACATGCACTTACTCAAAGACACTGAAAACATACTGTTAAATTCAATAGAAAATCTTGTGTAATCTCTTTTTTTTGTGGCATGCAACTGTTACTTATTTTTGATTTGCCAATGTCTCAACAGCTAGAGAAATTGTATGGAGACAGATTTCTCTATGTGAAGTAGAAAATCTCATCTGGTATTTTTTAGTTTGTTTTTTTAAATTTTAATTAAACATGGAACTTAAGTAATATCTTTTATTCAAAATTAAAAATCAGGTCTCAGAATGACAAACTAGTCTAAACTGAAAGAATATGGAGTCTTACACAAGTGTCACTTCTTCGTATTTCTGTTCAAGAAATTAATCTGATTTTTTTAGTGGCCTGCAGTCATTTTGAGCTATGAAACTCATTAAACAAATTGGTATGAGGATGGTTTGATAATTCTTTTGGGAATGTTACAAGGAAAATCGAAAACCTCTCGCTTTTACACCTTTCATGCTGAAACTTTGTATGTTAATATGAAATTACTCAGGGTTCTTACCAGCCACAGGGGAAAAGTGTGCTCCCAAACTTGTCTTCTGCTCTTAGAGAGGACAAAGTGATGCTTTCCTTTCATTTCTCCTGGTCTACAGGCCCACAACAGTGGTTGCGCACACAGAAGTGAGAACTGCTCTGTTCCACATGTCAGAAGACAGTGCATCTATTCTCTTTTTGTGAAGCATCAAGTGTAGTAAAAGTAATGATACCTGTTTTCACGACTTTTTTTTTATTAGTTCACTCTTAATTTCTTGAATACACTTCAAATTATTTTATTCCAGGAGCATGTCTAGATAGAATATGAGCTATTTTAGCAATGTTCAGTGTGTGTGTAGCTCTCCTCAACATGACATGAAATGTCCTACATCTCACTTTCATTCCTAGTGCCCTACTCAGCAACCTACTTCTTTGAAAAATGATGAGCTTTGGAAACTTTCTCGTAGTCATAGAAATCCTGATAACAGTGCTTGGCTTCATGTGAAAGAGGAATTTCAGCAAACCTAATGGGACTATTCAAAAGTTTAAGGTACAGTAAATCTGTTTGTAGGATCAGAACCTGAATTTCTGCAGGATCCATGGGGATCACTGTGATGCACAGGAGGAGACAGTGAAATGATTTTTTAGATCCCTTGTAACAAACCCTTGAGAAAGACTATTACCGAAAGAACATTTACATCTCATTTTTGGCTGATAATCTGTTTCCTTCCTGGGACCTATACCTGTAATCAGTCATTTTTTTTTGTATTTAAAGGCCCCTAAATCACAGATGGAGAGAGAAGGCAGTGAGAGGACTATTATTTCCATTGGATAACTACATGCCATTAAGTTCCCTTATAATTCCAGCTGTTTCTTGAGTCTCAGGGTGGAGTAGTTTTACTGTGTGATATATATGAATACTGTTCAGTGATCATTCAGACTCATATGTTTTCATTTCTTGAAATCTGCTTGTGTTAATTTTTGCAGATCTTCATGCTTTTGCCACAAAGAGAAAAAAAATCTAAATCAAGTTTGCCACCAAACTACAGGCAACAACTTAAAAAGAATCATTAATTTTGTATATATTTATGACTATATGTATCCCTTTGCTCTTACTGCAGTCTAAGAGCTATGATGAAGCAACATGTCTTACTCAGAGTGGGCTTAAAATATATACAGAAATAATGGCAAATGAAAGCTTTGACTTAAAAAGCAACATACTTTTTAGTGATTTTAAGCCCAAGATGTCTGGATCAACATCTCTGGTTTTGGCTAGGGCAGGTTGGACCACTGCTATGATTCATCCTGGCAATTCTCAGTTGATTTTATACATTGAATGGGGATTCCCACTGAAAAAGGGTAATTCTAAAAGAGTGCTTGAATGTGAATTTCTGCATCTCAGCAGATTTCTGATCTCAGCCCTATTGTGAAGATCAGGACTTTATCATCCTACATGTGCATCTGCTGATGTGTTCACTCTGACACTCACATTCCCTCTACCTAAACCTGGGGGAGGGCGCACTGAACTGTGAAGTGGGGAGGAATGGTACCACTTCCATGTAAGAGTTGACTGCTTACTTTCATACTGTTTTCCTCATTGTCTGTCCCTTCTTTTCCTTTTCCAAAAATCTTTATCAGAAACAATAAAGAAAAACTCTTTTTGATCTCACCCCTCTTGGCTTCCTGATTTTTTAATCCAAGACACTTTCAGTCATTTACCAGCAATCCTGGTTAACCTAGAAAGGTCTCAGTTGACTGGAAACGGGCAAATATGTAATTTATCTACAAGAGGGGCTTGAAGGGGTATAGGGGCAACTACAGGACTCTCAGCCTGACCTCAGTGTGGGGGAAGGTCATGGAGCAGATCATTTTGAGTGCAATCACACAGCACATGCAGGACAACCAGTGGATCAGACCCAGGCAGCACTGTTTGTGAAAGGCAGGTCCTGCCTGACCAACCCAATGGCCTTCTATAAGAAGGTGACCTGCTTAGTAAATGAAAGAAAGGATGAGGATGTTGTCTTACCTGGACTGTAATAAAGCCTTTGACACCATTTCCCACAGCATTCTCCTGGAGAAACTGGCTGCTCATGGCTTGGACAAGTGTATTCTTCACTGAATTAACAACTGCCTGGATGGCTGGGCCCAGAGAGTGGTGGTGAAGGGAGATAAATCCATTTGGCTGCTGATCACAAGTGGTGTCCCCAGGGCTCAATATTGGGGAAAACCTTGTCTCGCCTCTTTATCAGTGATTTGGATGAGGGGATCAAGTGCACTCTCAGTCAGTTTGCAGATAACACCAGGTTCATTGGGAGTGTTGATCTGCTGGAGGGCAGGAAGGGTCTGCAGAGGGATCAGGACCAGCTGGATCCATGGGCTGAGGCCAGTGGTCTGAGGTTCAACCAGGCCAATCACTGGATCCTGCCCTTAGGTCATGTCAACCCCAGGCAGTGCCACAGGCTGGGGACAGAGTGGCTGGAAAGCTGGAAAAGGACCTGGAGGTGCTGGTTACAGCAGGTGAACATGAGCCCAAGTGTGCTCAGGTGCCCAAGGTACCCAGTAGCACCTAGCCTGTATTGGTGATAGTGTGGCAGCAGGACCAGGGCAGTGTTTGTCCCTTTGTGCTGGGCACTGGTGAGGCCACACCTAAAATCCTGTGTACAGTTTTGGGCCCCTCACTACAAGAAAGATATTGAGGGGCTGGAGTGTGTCCAGAGAAGGGCAACAGAGCTGGGGAAGGGTCTGCAGCACAAGTCTGATGAGGAGCAGCTGAGGGAGCTAAGGGCACTCAGCCTGGAGAAAAGGAGACTCGGGGGAAACCTTCTCACCCTCTACAAACCCCTGACAGGAGGGTGTAGCCATGAGAGGATTGGGCTCTTTTCCCAGGTAACAAGTGACAGGATAAGAGTTGTGCCAGGAGAGATTTAAGTTGGATACTAAGAAAAAGTTCTTCACTGAAAGAAGAAATCAAGCACTAGAAGAGATGTTTAAGTCATCTTCCCTAGAGGTGTTTGAAAGACACATAAATGTGGCACTCCAGGACACTGATTAGCAATGAACATGGCAGTGCTGGGTTTACTCAGTGGTCTTGAAGGTCTTTTCCAACCTAAAGGATTTTATGACTTTATCTAGTTCCCTCTGCTGTCAACATTTCAGTGACTATGAAGACTGTCAAAACTGTCTCTGATAATTTGGCTTCTGAAGAATTTCCAGAATTCAACAAATGTGTGAATACTAGAGGTGACACACTGAGATGAGAAGTAGAAAACAATCAAAATAGTACACTTTAAAGCAGCATTTGTGACTGACATTCTAGCACTTTTCACATGGAGCTTCTTTTTGGTTCCAAGAAGTAAATTAGGACATTACCTCTAAAAGCTAAAAGCAGATAAAGAAAATGTGTTTCTTAAGTGCAGACCAGATGAAATTTCATTGAAAAGCTGAATCTAAGCAGATGAACTCGTGTGTTGCAATCTTAATCTATTGATAAACCAAACTGAAAATCTGGATGGTCATGAGTGAACTGAAGCACATTTAGAATGCTAGAGCACATTGGCTTCCTGTTTTTTCTCTGTGTCTACTTTTCCTTAAAAAACCCCCCAAACACTGGGTCTCATCCTGAAGCGCAGCTGAAACACCTCTAGAGTGACTCTTTGCATGTGGAATCTCTTAGTGTAGACATAGCTGATAAACTGGTGAAGAGAATGTTTGTCCTGGGAAAGTATTCCAGGCACTCATTTCAACTCAACCTTTGCTTCAAGGTGACTACTCAGACCTGAAGATGGAAATTTGTGATGACATTCCAGTTTATAGCAGAAAGATTAGCATCAAGTTTCTCAGTTTGTCTTGAGAGGTTTTTTACTTTCTTCCCTCTAGAGCATGGGTAGGCATGTTAGCCTCTCTGCTGGGAATGGAAAAACAATTACATTAATTGTGTGTCCTTGGCTTTCAAAAGATTTTTATATGGGTGATAATAATTTGATGTAGATTATTGTTGCTAAAGATGTATTTGCTTTATTTTGCTCCTCAAAAGAAAAAAAAAAGGCTAGAAAATGGACATCTAAAAGTGTGGCATATGGGTTTAACCTATGCTACCTCATGGCAGGCTGTTTTCATTACCTGCAGAGACTGCCTTTCATTCAGAAAGGAAAGTATTTTAGTGATCTCAATGAATACAATAGAGAAGATGACTGACTTCATTTAACTTTTTCTTGAAGACAGTGGATGAGATACTTCTGACAGCAGCTGCTGGATCTGCCACACCAAACTATGTTGGAAAAGAGTCAAACAGGAATGAGATAATAACACACAAAATACTTAGTGTACAGCTCCTGTAGGAACAAGCATAACTCCTTGTACTGTTTTAAGGGCCCTGTTCTTTAGGAAGTGTTGCCTGTGTCTTCTGTCAGATATCCACAGGATTTAATATCTGGGGGAATGTCACTATGTGGTCTACAGGACACTCATGCAGGGGGTCATCTCCTACTCCACACCCTTGAAAGTGCAAATGGTAGCAAAAGGGAGTGATAGGGTCTATAGGCAGGTTTTGGAGGAGCTGATTTGAGCCTGGGGCAGCCATTCGAAATGAGAGAACAAGCTTGATGTGGCCTTAAAGTCATTCACAGTTCACTTTGTAAACCTTTAGGAAATAGGTGATACTAAAAAAGTCTGCAGGAGGGTAGGCACATCACGAAGGGAATCTAGGCAGTTATAGACTTATCTTTTATTACCGAAAAATACTGAAACGAATGATGAAACAAGGAATTTATAAACCTCTACAAGTATAGATTCATTAAGGACAAATTGTGTCAAGCAGTTTCATTCATGAAGGTGAACTTGGTTTTGTGCTAGGAAAGATGCTTGATTTTACATCTTTTGACACTTTCTTACATGACATTGTCATAAGTAAACTGTAGAAAAATGATCTAGATGAAACCGCTGTAGACTGCAAAACTGGTTGGAAAACTGTTCTTACAGCATATTAGTTAGTGATTCTTCACCAGAAGAGGACAATACATTTTCATTAGTGTCCATGATGAAGAAATAGGGAGCATGACTTAAATTTACAGATGACACCAATGACACTAGAAGATAGCATTAAAATTCAAAGGGTTCCTGATAAACTTGAGAAAAAAATCTGGAAAATGGCACTATACAATGAAGGCAAATGCCAAGTTGTGCCTTGAAAGTCAGCTTTCTGGTATATTTACCATGTGTTCATCAACCAGACTATTTCTTTCAATCCTCATGCTACACAAACAATACAGAACAATTGGAGAAAATTTAGAAATGAACAGCAAGAATAGTCCACCTCCTAAAATATGTGGCCTATGAGGAAAGCTTGAAGGATCTGGAGTTTTTTGGTCAGGAAGGAAAAGAGAGGTAACAATTCATCAGTTGGGAAAACCAGAAGAAACTAACAGAAAGAGGAAAAAAATAATCTGTTCTCTGCATTCTTGATTGTTAGGATAAGAAATAATAGACTTTGAGGTAGAAAAAATAATACACTCTGATGTAAATTCTTTGAGTTAAGAAACCTATACAAAACCCTAAATAATTTCCAGCAGGGCATGTATCTTAGGCTTATGGCTTATATAAAGACATTACTTGAGATTTTTCAGATCAGCTGTTAGGATTAATATAGCAGCAGTTCTACAGCACTTGGGGCAGGTGAATAGACTAGATGGTGTCCTTAAACCTATTCATCTCCTGGTTTCTGTGGTTCTGTAATACAGCTTTTGATAGAGAAATCAGAAGTTGCTGCTTATAGAAGTATTAGTCTTGAATTCAAGAACTGTCTTTTGTGCTTCCTGTATCTCTTTGGTTAGAAATGACTGTTTCTGTCTTGCTCTAGTTGGGCACAGTCGTGCCAATATTTAGCTTGTATTTATGTACTGGTAAAACCAAGAACCCGTGGCCTGGCATGGATGTGTTCCTTCTGACTCAGCATTATCAGGGCCTTATGTGCACTAATAAGCCATAAAACCCCTGAGCAGCCTCATCTGGGGCTTGCACCCACATGTGTGGCTCCATGAGTTCTCTATAAGCTCAGCCCCAGGCCTTCTCCACCTGGTTGAGCTGGGATCCTCAGGTCTGGTACAGCCTTGCCTTGGCCTCTCTACAGAGCCCTCTGAGCTGGGAGACCACATGCTGTGGAAGGCAAATTTTTCTTAGCACAAATAAGTACTGTGGATGAATATCAGGACAGCAATAATTTCTGCTTAGACAGGCAATACACATATGTCATTTTGATTCACCTCTTCTTAGTGTAAACTTCTGAAGTACTCATTTTTATATGACAATTTGGATCTTTTGCTTATGCCATGCCTATCATCAGGGTTCTGAAGTATTTCACAAAATGAAGGGGGCAAAAAGGGACACATATAATAAAAATCTTAACATGGAGGATGTATTTTAGATTACAAATTTCCCAATCATGTCAGGACTTCAAAAATGCTTTTTTTTTTCTATAAATGACATCAACTCGGAAATAACCTACGGCTTCTCTGGACAGAAGAGATTAGTACAGACTCTTGCTAGTAGTATTAATCAGATTTTTCACTTCTGTTATGTATAGCCTTGGTAGTACAGACAAAGTGAAAAAATTTGAACTACAAGATTAAATAACAGGTTACATATATAAGGGAGAGACCTAAATTTGCATTTAAAAGTGTAGTCATTAAATTCCTGAGGGAAAACAGAAAAACTGCAAACAACAAATGAAGCGATATAGTTGTATTGTGAATTTTAACGTAGTACTTTTCAAAGTCCTTATTTAACTTGGAAGTATATGCTTACTATTTTTTCATTCTTTAAATCCTGTTTGTGCTGAAACTAAAACAATTAACACCGACATCTAGTAGACGTGTAATGTTTATATACTTATTTCTTTAAAAATCTTGAAGAAATTAAATACAGAAATTATGAAAAAACCCTAACCCTTTTTATACTCAAATGTTCCCTTTTCCCGTCAGTCTTGGAAAATATTACTTGAGTTGTTTTCCTCCTGTTTATAAGTTTTGGTTTTTTTCACTTATAACCTCCTGTCTGTAAAAGAAACCAAATACTCCCAGGAACTGAAAAAAACCCTTTGAGATTTACTCACTCTACTTCAAAGAATGAAGAAACAATGGAGAAGCTAGGAAAAAGCTGTCTTTAAGGGTTTTCCTAGGAAATGTATATCAATCTTTATGAAGACAGAAACTGGCAATATTTGGATTTTCAGGTTCATTTTAGTGCCGAACTACTTATTAGTGTTTGTTGAATTTTTGATCATCCTGGAATGGCTAAAAGTGTAGAATTAAGAAGCATCTGGCACTTTTCAGAGCTCTGCCTCCAGGGAAATCTGGCATCTCGTATCAAACTCTTCATTTACAATCCATTTTTAGTAAAAGGATGCAGATATTTTTTTGATATTGCAGAAAGAATAAAATTGTAAAGTGTCCTATAAAATTTCAATATAGCAGTAGAAATGATGTTCAAGAAGATGACACTGATTACTGAGGAACAGTAATAAACAAATGGGAACGTTCTGATCAGTGAAGAAATATGTTAGGTTTCATCAAGTGTGGCTGTCTCACAGATATCTGGTTGCACTTACTAAGACTTCTTTTACCTAATTTATTCATGTGGTGTTTTCTTCTAAAAATAATAGGTAAAGATAGTTCCTACCAGTTTTTGATTCAGCCTTTCTTACAGACATATATTAAGATGCAATTAATTACCCTGTGGGTTTGACTGTATGACAGAAAAATTTTCTATCAATTTATATCAAGAGCTCATTGGGCTCTGGGACAACTATTACTGCATAACTTTTCATTTGCATTGCTTCCTGTCTCTTTTAAGAGAAGAAAAAAGAAACTTGGTCCTACTATGCATTTCCATTAGGCAGCTTGAATAAGATGCTAGGCCCTGCTGAGTGCCTGGTGTTATAACTGTGGACAGGGATGTCACACATATGATATCCACATTTCAGCAGTAACTCTTGGCTGAAGGAGGTGCAGGAAAGTCTCTCGAACCTGCAAAATGAACTATCAATGCTTCCACTGGGGATTTCCAAGCACCTTGCATCTCATATGACAAGGTGTGAGCAATGCATCCAGACCTAGTAACCACAGTGAATCTATTTCTTGCACAGTCTAATCTGTAATGCTGTAGCCTGCATCCCTAATAGTCAGTATTCCTATATTCTCTAAGCTCAAAAGATTTGTTTTTCTTCCTACACTGATACCAGCAGTGCTTTTCACCTGTATCTAGTACTGGTAATTTTTCAAGTACAATTAGCTAAATTGCTTTAAAACATTTTTGAGTATAAAAGTCTCCTGCAGAACTACACATGTGCTCATAGCTCTGTTCCATACACTAAAGAGGAATAATTTAGGAGCAGCTCTGATTAAATTTTTTGGGAAGAAAAGCCCTGTACCAAAATGTTAGAAGGATTGCTTATAGAGTATAATTTTTAAAAAGCAGAAGCTGCTGCTTCTTGCCTGTGAAGGGTCACTTTCCAGCCCCTCTTAGAATCGTCCTTTCCACATACTGTGATTTATCTTCTTTCTCATCTTTAATAATTCAACAGTACCTTTTCTTTCCAAGTTTAGCATTCCTCTTTAGTGTCTGGATATTAAAACAGAATTCTCTTGCTCAGGTGATTCTCTCTTGAAAGTCACTGGTATATCCTCTCCTCAGAATTTTTAAATGGATTCAGCTTTGATGATTTTTCTTACTGAGAAATCCCTCAAGTAGAAAAATATTGCTTTTTCACAATTTAAAAATGGGACCTCACTTTTAGCAAAAGCTTTTCATGTTGGCGGTTTTGTTCAATATAGTAAGTCATCACCTATTACCAAAAAAATTGTCACAATTTTAGTCATAAAACCTCCATTTATTTTCTTCTCAATTTGCCAGTCTATGATCAGTAAAAACAAAATTTTGCAAGTTGGTCATCTTCCATCCAAAAGTTTTGTTTTAGTTATTTATGGTAATAAGTGACCATGAAGATGCATCAGTTTGAGGACAGTTTTAAGAGCTGAACCTGTGATAGCTGATCTGAAAGTTTACATTTGGATCATAGGGCTAGATTAACTTTGGAATAAGATAGATATTTCTGGTTAGTCCTCCACTGTTCTTTTGAACGTTCAGTAATCAGTGTAGGAAGGATTTCCCCTATAGTAATTAGTAATTTGAAAAAAGAAAAAAGTGTCTTAACCACAGGAGCAAACTTTTCAATAAAATTTCCTTTTAAATGTTAAACAGTCTGTACAACAAGTGAGTAAAGGCTTAATCATAAGTAAAGTATCACTAAAAGGCAGCTTGGGGAGTTGGATGGAAGCCAATCTACCACAGAAAAGAACACCACACATATAGTTCTGGTATATGAAAGATTATTTTTGAACTTGACAGTCTTTTGCCTTTTTCATAAGCTGATGAAAATTCAATCTCAAAAAAATCAACTTCTAGTGTTACTAGTACACAAAAGTTCCCTTTACCACAAAGCTACAGGCTTTCTTGGTGGTCAACATCGACACAGGCACGTAAATACAAATTTCTACTTTTGGTTTACCTACTGCAATTATCTTTGGATCTGAGTGATTACTTTTGTCTGCTTAAATAAACTGTAACAACAGCCAAGTTTCCATGAAAATAAAGCCATACACTTTGGTTTTTTGCTGATTGATATCTGTAGTCTATCCCAGTGATAGGAGATTTAAAATGTAACAATCTTGTGAGACAAAAAATGCTGAACCAAATGAAGTGATTTATTTGGAACTCTTACAGTTATGAGGTGTTACTGATAAGCTTCAATTGTGAGTTTGCCCTGTTCTAGAGCTGAGGAAAAAAATGTTTCGAATTTGATGGCAATATCACAGTATAGATATGCTGATTATTGCAGAGCTGTCAAAATTACCCTGTATTTGTAATTCAATCGGTGACTAGATTGAAGGGAATTACCTGAAATTTAAATACTAAAAATTTAATCTCTCTTATTTAAAAAGGAACCTGCTGCAAGATCAAGTATCTTGAGCATAAAAGAAGCAAAAAATTAAGGTTTTCTGTGTGTGTGAAATCTTACTGCTGAGCAAGACCCTTGTGCATATATTCTTTGAGGCATTCTGTTTATTTTTTATTGTTCCAAATTTATGCTTACTTAGTCAGAAACTATTTAATGTTTTATTAATATCACAGTGTGATTCACTGCAATATTTACTCCAATTTGCCTTCTTTGAAGACAAAATAATAACTCGTGATCTTGATTATTGAACTACGATAAATTTGTTTAGCATACTGCATACCTAAAGATGTAAAAATATCAGCTTGTTTTTTACAGAGGGGAAACTGAGGTACAATATGATTTTAGGTCTAAAGTGTTTCAGTCTTGGATGCCAGCTTCAGGTTGTCTGGAGCTTGATTTTTATCCAGGCATTTAATGAGAAACAAGTAATTAGTAGACACCTGAGAAAATAATTTAAAAGCTTTTCTGATCAGCTGATGAGTCTCTGTGACAGAGGCAGGGATAAAATGTGATTCAGTGGGATAGATTTCAGCTGGCTTACTCAGAAGAGCATCTTGATTCCAATTTTAGTTTATGTCTCCCAGTGTCAATGACAAATCAAACCAAGGTGTTATGAGCAAGTGCTTTTTTTGGTGCAAATCAGTGATGTGTTCCAAGAGATGATGTGTAGTCTATACTGAGAGAGGTAGAAATCTGTACAACATGTGATGGTATAATTAAGAATTTTACAATGCATTCAACCAGGAGTATGAAATAAATGTGACAGACACCACTTTAATCCTCACATTTCTTAATTTTAGTGTCATTAATTTTACAGCAGTCACTTTAAAAATATGCAATTATGCATAATTTTCAAGGTCTTACATCACAAGACAAAGAGCTAAGAAAGAAAGTTAGGGTCTACAGCAACACACAACTATCAGGCCAGTTGCTACTCTTGAATCAATAACTCATACTTCTGGCATTTAAGTTAAAAGCAACTGATAAAACTGACACTCACTCTGTGTGTGCTGGTACTAAAGTGGTGTTAAAACTTTCATTTGGCCAGTGGATTTCACACTTTCTAGCTAATATCAGAGGAACTTGACCTTGGAAATTTGACTCACTGATAGAGGACCTAGAGTATTTTAATATGTTACTAATTTTGGAATTTTTTTTCAAATTGGTGTTCTTAGAAATTGTTTAGCATTTCTCTCTATTTTCTCTTGTCCTGGTCCTAGATACTATTTACTAGGAGGCAGAGACAGTCTTTGTCTTTTGTACATGGTACTCAGCGCTACAGGATTCTGGTGATGATGCATCCTGGTGGGGGGCTGCAATTCTGGTATGAGCTATTGCAATACAGTTAAACACATATATTCACCCTTCTTTCTGAAAATTAGGCCTAGTCATCCACCAATGAAGTATGTTGCATGGAGATCTAGCACACGGTAATGTAGTATATATATTCGGTTGTCAATTACCATAGCTCATCCAATTCCAGCTCATCTGCAGAATGTATTTACTCATGGTTACAGCTTTTTTTCCTCCAGCATATTTGATTCAAATAAAGGTGAAAAGTAATTATTTTCTTCTAAAGTGCCATGAAGAAAAAGACCGCCCATATCCACTGTATTAGCAAAAGAGTAGTCAGCAGGCTCAGAGAAGTGATCATGATCATTCTCTTCTGTTTAGCATTTGGGTTGTACTACTGTAGCCTGTTTGGAGCTTCCTCACTACAAGAAAGACATACTGGAGAAAGTTCACTGGAGGGCAGTTGGAATGAAGAGCAGTCTGGAGCATGTGGTGTACCAAGTGCTGGCTTTGTTCTGTGTTGAGATAAGAAGGCTGAGATGGGGGGGATTTTAATTGCTGCCTTCAGATAGTGAATGAGCAAATATAAGGGGGATGGAGCCAGACTCTTATTTCAGTTGACCAGTGAAGGGCTGAGAGATAAAGGGCATGAGGAGCAGTACAGGAAACTCCAATGAAATATTGGGAATTTTCTTTCTGCAGTAAGGGTATTCAAGTAATACAGCAGATGTTCTAAAGAGACTGTGAGATCTCCAGCCTTGGAGATGTCCATAATTCAACTAAGCAACCGGCTCCGAGCTCATCCTCCTTTGAGCAGGCATTCAGAGGTCTTTTACAAGCTATACAGATTTATAATCTCTAAAATGTCTCTTTGCCTGGGCAAGAGAAACTTTTAAAGTAAGACTCATCAATATTTTTTTTACTAACAATCATCTGTTGGTGCTGAGGGTTACAATATAGTAAACATGCTCATCTATCTATGATAAAGCTCTGGGTGATCAAAGTGAGAAGCACTTGCACACTGAACACTTCTGAGTGCAAAGCAGTTTGCTGATACCATATGTCACAGTCACTTTTTTCTGGGATAGCACACCTTTGAGTCCCAGTTACAGTGATTATAAAAAGGGAGTAAAGTCTTGCAGTCCCAGGTAGCTGCTTTGTTAAAATGATGGTGGAATGGGAGTCTTCGATCTGTATTTTCCAATCACATGAGTCAGTATAGTCCCTGTGTTGGGACTGTTTTCACTGTTGGTAAAGTACTCCTGTACAGAGTCAAGGAGTCAAATGGGTTTTTCAATTTCCATTTTAACCACTCATCCCAGCTGTGTATGAGAAATTACCACAGTTGCTAACTATTTGTGCCACTTGGCACCAAAGAATATTCAGTGAACCAGCAGCAATACCCTCTCAGTGAACAGCTGTAATTTCTTTACCACCGTAAAAATTCTTGAATGGTATTATGAGTTATAGTCTCCTGAAGATGCTGATGTATTTTGTCTCCAAATATTGTTTTCCTTTTTCATCAGAAAGAGAAAGGGCTCTCTATAGCTGAGTGGTCTTGGTAGTGCTCTAATGTGCCAGTCTTTTCATATAAAAATTAGGAACATTTAATATATTGTCATAGGATATGGCCAGGATGGAATGGTAAATTCTTTACTCCTTCTCTGCAGTAGGAATTGCATGTGCTTTCTTTGTAGGGTACTATCTGCTAAATTCCCATATCATGGCCTCTTTTCAAGAAGTCATTGGGGGACCCCAAGAACCTGGCCACCCATTGCTCACACTCTGATTTCTTTCTGGTTTTTGTGTGGGTGTGTGTATTAGCTTCATGAAACTGGCAGATGAACTATGTAAGCCTTGATCTTATGTGGTCAGGCTTGAAGTTCTCAGGACAGAGAAAAATTGCTAGTTTCTATGTTTGGGCTCCAAGGTAAAATGAAGGAAGCCAGCAGTTTCCGTTCATACTGATTGATCAGCTGGTGGCTTTTGATTAGATCTGATTAAGGCTTTCTAATGTAAACAGTGTGACCACAATGAGCAGAACAAACCAAAGTCTGCAAAATTGGTATTTTCAGTGCTTAGGTTTCAATTTTGTTCCAATGTTTTGCTTTCCAGTTGGGAAAACAAGCTCAATATTTCATTTCAGATTGTATTTATCTGAATGGAAACACGATGGTTTGTTGAATTGAGTTAAATATTTTACATTCAGGTCAGATTGAGTTGACATGGTAGCTCCTGGAAGCTGCAGTTGTGGGAGAAGTAATCATATGTCTTGATTCTCTTAGGAAGAAGTGGAATCGAAATAAGTAAGACTGACCACGTACTTTATCTGCTGGCATCTTCAGGTCTAACTAAGAATCACAGATATTTAAATGCGTACATTTTGAATGGTACATATATGTACAAATAAATGCATTTCTAGGAGAAAAATCTATTAAAAGACTTTTATATATAGGTATATGTATATATTTGTTATACTTGTGCTTCTATAAATGTAATAAAAGGTGTTTTTCTTTCCTTTGGGAAAGCATGGCTGGAGCCCAGAGGAGAAGTAAAGAGGTCTACAAAATAAGAGTCTCTTCCTCTTTCTCTTTCCAGGTATGTTGTCCTGATACATAGTGTTTTTATTTCGATACATGGCTACGCTTTATCTGAACAATTCATGTGTGCACAACAATTACTGGCAATCCTGTGCCACGGATAGGGACTAGGAGAGCTAATACTGGAACTTAGTTGAAGTATAGAAATGAATGACTTTATGTTCTTGAGACTCTGTGCAAGAGAGCCACAAGATGGCAGGAGCACGTCAGTTTCTTTTCACAGCACTTCCATCCTATTTTCCTAGTTTTCTTGTATTGCATTGCAATTTGCATAGTTTTGATGGTTTTAAAAGCCAACTCATTTCAACAGCAAGTCATTTTAAAGGTTTCAGGTACGGAACTTACTCTCTCATTATATATGCCAGAATCCAGAGTAAAAGCAATAGTAACATTAAAAGCTTAAGTGTTGTACTAATGGAAGAATGAGCCATTTTAACATCCATAATATTTTCTTTATTTAGAAAATACATTGTATATCCATCAGATTTTCAACTCCTAAGGAAATTAATATTTTTCTTTCTTGATCAAGTTCATGATGTTAAAAACTTTTAATGGACTGAAAAATTCTCCCAATCTATTCCTCGCATTAGAATTTTGGAAAAAAAAATGTAAACAGCTCCTTAACCAAGTTAATGAGAGATTACTATAATCTGTGCTACTGGAGGAAAGTGCACCAGGTGCAGGGCTATCAGAGTCTCACCTAGAGCTAGTGCAGATATGGAATGCTGCCCACAACTTGACAGGTGTAAACAGTTTTGGAAGGCTTCAGCAAAGCAAAATTAGCTTTAAAACCCCCCACACTTAAAAATATTAAGCAGCTATTTGTGAGGCACCTCTAGCATAGCTGTGATTTGAAGAAGTGTTGAAAATAGGTAGGGATCCTTTGGGATCAACAATTTTCACCATCTCTAGGAAATGGGCTCAAATTTGACCATATGATTAGCCTAGATAATTGTCATTGTACAAGTACCTAGCAGAACCCTTTTAAGAGCTTGGAAATTTCAGTATTTGATGAGTCTTCTTGCCTAAGTGTATTCTAAGTACTTCACAGGTTTTTCCTGTGTATATGGATACACACAACCTGCAACTGAATAATCTGTGCATAAGCTCTCCTGAGATCCAGGGACTGGGCAGGTTTTCCCCTGTAGTTGTGGATGCTCCCTGTCCTTCTGCTCAGTTCACTGTGTGAGACCAATGTCCTGCAGGACAGACAGCATGTGTCCAGTGTGTCATCAGAGACTGCACAGAAAGATTATGTAGGTGGTGCAGAGAGGAACGAAAACTGAAGTAGAAGGAAACCACACTCGTGTGAAAGAAGCGGGAATATGATGGGGTTGTTTTATTTTCTTTTTTTTTGTTAGAAGGATTAGCAAGCAATAAGATTGATTTCAAAGGAGAATGCAGAAAAGAATGTATTAGTAAAGCAGAGGAAAAAAGATGAATGAGACATTTGCAAGGGTGGACTGATGGAGCCAATGTAGAAGTGTCATTCTAATGTAGAAGTGTATCATCCTAAGGGTCTGTGAGGCCTCACGGCTTCTGTCTGACAGAGCCCATCTGCCTTGGATGCTAAGGCTACCACTCACAAGTGCAGGTATAAGTACTGGTATTTTAGGTGGTTTTTTTTCCTCAATAGGTGAAAGTAATTTTACTTGCACAAATATGGTCCCTTTACTGCAGACCATGAATGTGAGAGGCACATTGGCAGCATACCATTTGCTGAAATGACCAGACTGAAAGAAATATCCTTGCCTTCTCCTTCCTCTTCAGTGCTCCTCAGAAGATGTGGACTGGTGGAGGGAGCCTGATGTATCTGCCCTGCAGTGCTGTGCTGTCTGTTGGAGATACTGATGTTATTGACAAAGCCCCAACTCAGTATTCCCTGGAGCAAAACCTTTGCTCAGGCATTGAGCAGCAAGACAAAGCCAGGGTGATTCCCCCCTCCATGGCATGTGTAGGCAGGGTCTGCATCTAAAATCGGACTCTTTTTCGTATTAAGATCTTGTTCTCAGTTTCTTAGAAGATTTCCCAGCTTAAAATGTTCTCCATGAAAATGCCCATGCAGGGTGTAATTTTTTTGTCTAAGAGGTACAACTATATGGTTAGACAATTTCCCAGAATGTAAATAGGGAGGAAGTACATTCACCCTTTAAAAATGTCTTAAATATTTCAGTGTGATGAACTGGCATTTCCGTGTTTGGAAACATAGCTCTTGTGGGACTTGTATTTGAATAAGGGCATTGCCTTTTCTTTATGAAAAGGAGATCACAATTGATTAAATTATGCATAACTAAGAAAATCTTGCAGTCCACATGGTGGTCCGTGTACATAGAAGAAGACCTGATAAGCCACGTTGACTACGTCTACTTCCATTTAGTGTTATATAGGCTGGTAGCTTCTGCTATTGGCTGGAAAGGAGGTAGCTCCTTACTAGCAGCAATGCTCAAGGAGTGACCCTGAAGGATCTGTAAATCTTGATTGTAAATTATCTCCTCCCTTGTCTTTTACCCTGCTCCCCTCACCCATTTGTCTGCCCCTCTGTCCCTCTGCTTCCTTGTTTCTCTTTTGAGAGGGAGGGTAAGCAAAATTAAACTTGTATTTCTGAGAATCTATGAACTAGCTCAGACTAGTCCTCCCAGATGGCAAATCAGGGGATTGCTTTAACATGAAACATCTGAAGAAGCTCTATATAACAGAGGTCTGAAAGGATTTGAAGTACTAGGATAATCAGCATAACACCTACAGACAGCACCACTTCCTATGGCAAACACATAACTAATTTGAAAGAAAATCTTAACTTTTACATTTATAGACTCTTAGAGGCCTCACACAGTAGCTTTTTTTGGACCTTTGATGTAACTAAGTCATGTGCATGTACACAGAATTTTTGTGTTTGTCTACTGCAATCTATTTATCTAGTTATCTAGTTCTCTTGGCATGAATAAAAATCTATTCTAATACAAACCCATGGCTTTGTATTTCTTTGTAAAGTGGAAAATATAAGTGGTAATTTTGCCAGCAGAGAAAATCTATTTGAAGGTTTTCCCTTGATGGCAGTTGCTTCTTGAATTTTTATCATCTTTAACACAATGTAGGATGCTAAAGTACACACCTACCCAGAGGGATCATAATCCATTTTAGCTGTTCAAACAACATCATGCTATTAAAGGACTTTTGTTTTCAGAGCCTTCTCACTGTACTGGACTTTTAATTTTAACTGCAGCAGTATATTTTGTCTCATTCTAGTCCATTTTATACCCACTGTCTGTTATAATCTCATATTATTTACTCTGAGTGTTGCATATAATCATCTGCAATTTGTATTGTTACATTTATTTAAGACATTTTAGAACCAATACCTAGGTAAATACTAAAGAAAAAGCAAAAATTGACCTGCTCCCTTCTGTCCCCATCTCAATCATTTATCCTTTGGTGTTTCAAAAGCAAAAACAATTTGGAAATTGAGGGATTGACCTTTTCACCTTTATCAAATGAAGACTCCTGATTGTGAAACCTGTTGTGTGATTTGGCTCTTTATTGAACACCCAGAGCTATTTATACAATATATACCCGTGATGTGGCTGCTGCAGGCATCTCAATTGTGTTGTTCTGAGTAGGTGGCCTAGAAGGAATCCAATTAGAAACACAAATACCTATGAACATATTTGAACTTGTTATTTTGCTAAGCATTTGGAGGAAGAAAGAGATAGTGTATAATTTTACTGCCTGCAGTGTAGTTATAATCCCAAAATGCATACAGAAAACTATATAGCATTAACTGTAAAATGGAATTATTTCCATCACTGAACAGGCTAATGTACCAGGCCTTATTCTTTGGGTCTTCCTCTATGCTTGGTTTGTCATGTCGTGCTTTGATAAGCCTCCAGAATTACAATGCATCTTTTGTGTGTGTGTGTGTGTGTGTGTGTGTGTAAAGAATTTTTAATAATTTGAATGTAGTTTTTTTAAAGATTATAATCTTTTCCTGACATTCGACAAAGTGGAATAGTAAATACAGAACTACTGAATAACAGCTCCTCTCAGCACATCCTTAATCCTTATGGAGACTCATGGAAGTCCATGTTAAATACAAGGTTTCTTTCTGCTGCCTTTGCTTATGAAACCAGATGAAAATGTTTGTGAAAACATGAAGGTATACAGGGAGATAAAAGATATTTTATGTCTTTACCTCTTTTATGGAGCTTGAGAAAGGCAATGTCAACGGTGGTGTATATGAAGGAAATTTCCAGGAAAAAGAAGACACACCTGTAACCTGTCACATTTAATGACAACCTTCCCATAACATCCCCCTTTATACTGAAAATTCTTCTTTCCATAAGAAGTCTGAAAATACTGCACTCTGCCAGTCCAGCCTGTGCAGATCCTCTGGACTGAGGATCCCCACTGCTTTACCTTGGAAAAAGAGGCTGGAAGGGGTGAATTTACAATTCCTTAGCTATGGAACAGCCAAAATGCCATCATACTGAACCATTGTTTATGTTGAAAAGAGAGACTGTTTTGGGGAACAGTAGATAGTAACTATAGTTAACAGTGGTTAATTTTAAAATAATCTCTAAAATACGTTTTTTTCCAAATAAAAAAAGATGGTTTGTTAGTTGCACTTAATAATTTGTCCATATCATAGAAGAGTACTGATGAGTAACTGAATATACAATTTTATTTGTGTTTGACCTTTAAAAAAGAAAGAAGAAGACTCCTTCACAAGCTATTAAGAAGATAAGCCCTTGCTTGTTAGGCAAATGAAATGAAATAACAAATGATCTTTGCAGTTACAACTAAATATTAGACATCAACTCATTTATTTTCCCTTTGCTATCTAGTTTGTAAAATACTTTTTATGAAACAAATGGAAACAGTTCATGAGAAGAATCAGATTGCAAGAAGCTTCTGTCTCAGTTTTCCATTAAGCAAATCTGTGGCTTTTCATTAAAAATGCTTTTTCTAGGTATTCATAAAAATATCTGTTTAGTTATTACCATAATTTTCCAGTCTGCATCGTTGGAAATAAGTATCCATTTTGCCCTTGAACTTTTGTTGAAAAAAATAGAAATTAGGTTTCACTGATGAGTTGGACTCAATCATGATAATGAGAGAGAACAATTATCTAATAAGGGTTGTTCACATAAACCTTTACATGTACCAACATACATTTTTCAGATATACATTTTCAGAGCATAATACTGAGGGATAAAACCTTACTATTAACATTAAGCTCTGCATTTTCCTTATTAGGAAAATATAAGATGTATGGTATAGGATCCATGAAGCATATTTAAAAGAGAAATTAAATGTTTACTTTTGTGTACTCAAATTTAGTACAGAAATGTATGGTACTTAGTAAAGGTTTTGGGGTTTTGGGGTGGTTTTCTGTTTGTTTTCAGCAAGGAAATGTTTTAACTGCATTACTTGGGAGTACAGCCGGACCAAAATATTAATTTCCTATAACCTTTACCCATCTCAAAAAACCCTGTGCTTCAAATTACAAGGAAGATTCAGAACCCTCATTCAAAACCTCCCATAACCTAAATCCCATTTGTAGTAGTGTTAATGATGTTGTGATTAATTTGAAACATAATATTCTGATGTAAATATTTTTTTACATTTTAAGCATTAGTTCAGAGTTGTCATTCAGATACCATGTATGTGGTCACTTGAGAAAGCCATAGGACAACTTCCCTCTTGGTGTGGTGAGGGTGTCCCATGGAAGTTCCTCTAGCAGTCCAGAATGCAGAAGGAATGGGCAGCTGGAGCTGTAACTGTGAAGGTGCTTTCACTGCATCTGTAACAGGACAGAGCTGATGCAGCCCTTGAGGTCAACAATTACAAATTGAAAAATGGAGACCTGAAGTGCAATAAGAATTTCTAATAATCACACAATTTACCTGCTCTTGTACATAATATAAGAAAGAACTAATAAATTGAGACCTCCAATAAATTGTGATATTTTAGGGCAAGAACAGCTTGAACAGCATAATCTGTTGTTTTTTACAGTCATTACAGATTTGGAAATGTAATATTACAAGACCATGGACCTGATGTTACTCTGGGGCTGATCATTTCTTAAGCCAAAGTAGTGGAATGCTTTTCACTGGTATGAGGGAGAGTAGTCCATATTTAAGAAGGCAGCTTCATGAATACCAGATGGTTCTTCCAAAACAACTGACTTTTACCTCTTCACTGGCTTTTTATGCTACAGTGTACTAGTTTGAAAGCAAACCAGTGGGATATTCCAAGTCAGAACTACAATTTAATAGGAAAATTAAAATAAAGGTAATAGTGCAGAAACACTGGCTTAAACTGATAAAGTCAGAAAACGACCTGACACCCTGTCAATTAGGGTGGTGGTAACAGTCTGATTAAATGGTGGCTACAGTCCTGTTGGACTGATGGATGTGGTTTGACTGTGTCAAAGCAGTGATCCTGGAGAAAGATTTGGGCCTTCTCTGGACGTCCAATGGTGGTTATCGAGCTCTTGTCCTCTGAGAATCCAGTGGTAGTGCTACCGCGGTGTTCCAACCCTCAGACTATATACAGGTAGGAATATTCAATTCCACCCCTCAGGGTGGGGCATATCACAATGGGATGATGTAATTCTATGAGTCATTCTATGATACCTTGATGGGCTGTTATGGAGATGGCCCCCCACAAAGTGGCTGCTGCTCCCCTAGAGGGTGTTATCAAGGCTGAGTCATGGAGAAGATAAAGAACACTGTCCCATCTATTTTAACAGCTTATGTAGATGGTAATAGAATACATACTTTTGGTTACATCTAACATTGTAACCCAAGACATACAGTCACCCTGAATAATGGAAAAAATAATCTAATATTAAACATCTGGGACTCCAATTGCACAAGACCTGAAAAGAAAGGAAATGTAGGAGAGGAATGAATACTTTCAGACTGGAAGATGAAAAATTCTGGGGTTCCTTCAAACCATGGTGAGTAGTTATAGATTGGGAGCCCCACTTTGTTGTTAGCAAATAAATCCAAAACTTCTCTTGCTCTGTTTCCTGCATGAGATTTGACTTAATGAGAAAATTAGAGGGTCTTTCCTCTTCCTTTTGCCTCTTGTGTCCAGCTCTCCATTTTCTGTGACAATGTTGGTTTGCCCTAAATCCTTTTAGATTATGCCTCCCTTTCTGTCCATGGTTTTCCTGAAGAGCAGCTGATTAACATCCACAACATTCTTTACCATCCACAAACAATGAGTCATAATTTGTTGCAAAAGTGCTTGTACACCTATTGATTTTTAAAAGTTTTTATTTGTATATAGTTGAATGATCACTATTCATAAAATCACAGGATCTAGTTGCTGTTTGCTGCTTACCTCTGTCAACAGTATTGTCGTAAGCAACTAATTTGCTGCTATATAAGTAATAATAATATTAATTAATAATACAGAGTAATAATCTCTTAAAATAGCTTCAGATATTTGTCTCTATTGAACTTAAATATTGTAATTAAAGCCAACGCATCACTTGTAAACCTCAGAAAACGCAAAAAACATCCCAGAATCATGTTGCTTAATGGCTTTTTCCACATATTTCTCTATTTACCATGGTATTAGTCTGCAGCATGCTGCAAAGCTAAAATTAATTCTACAGAGAATTATTCATGTCCCTGTTCATATGTCACAAAAGAGAAAAACTCTTGTGCTTGCAGAGTGATGTCCCTGTAAAAATACCATTTACTAGTAAGAAAATCGCCCAAATATTCTAATAGGCACTGTTAAAACTGAGTGAGGCTGGTGAACAATGACAGTCTGTGCTGTACAGCACAGTGTTTTATTACATTATAAATTCTCAAGGCAATGACATCAATATTCATCTTCTCTAGTACAATACAGAAGTCATTGCAATTATGAACAAAGCCTTACATGAGTGATTGTTGTACTGGGTTGTGTTTAAAAAAAATCAATATTAACAATTTAATGAAAAATGCTAAATGAAAAAAAGGGTAGTTGCTAATGCAATATAAGAAAATCTTTCAAAATATGCCACTTCATTTTTTCCCCCTCTTATTTCAGCTCAAAGGGGAACAAGACAAGGACATTATAAAGAAAATGTTACCTCAGTAGCCTCATATGCCATTCAAATTTTAGATGCTCATTTTCAGGCCTCTGTGGATTTTGACTGAATTAGTTGCTTAGAAGTATCAGTTATCTGCTTCCTCCTTGAAACCCATATGTTCTTCTTAAAGAACCTTTATTTTTACAGGACTATTGTATACAACACCTCAAAAGTGCCTGGTCTCCTATAACGGGAAATAAACCACAAATATTAGCAAAACATATCTTCCTCTAAAATCTAATGTTAAATGTATTCCTTACTACAATAAATTATAGCCAACAAATGTAAAAAGGAAAAAACCACAGACACTATAATTATCTGTGTCTTCCAAGGTCACAGACAGGTTCTTCTGTTGTATCTTTATCTGACTGTTTTGACCGAGTTTATATGGGTTGTGAAACAAGGAAGAGGAAAGTTGTGGTGGAAATTATATATGGAAATTATATGTGGAAATTATATGAATTTTAGAAGGTGTAAGAGTAACAGAGTAAGGCATTGTTATTCTGTGGGCTTGAGGCAATAGGTAGAATTGTTCACTCTCTGAAAAGTTGTAAAGACCATTTGTTGCTGATTTTTGTGTTGGACTCTTTTAAGGCCTGGGTGCATTGTTCTGGATCTTTCTTGCTCCATAACCTTTCATCATCCAATGGCCTTTAAGATCAGGGGATTCTGGCTTGGCAGTTTGGAAAAAAGGCTGGAGATTTCCTAACTGCTGTACTTCTGTTTATGGTAAAATAATCTTTAGAATGGAGAGATGGCTGAGATATTAATCTCCAAAGTAAGCAACATGTCTGTGGTACATGATATGATTCCTTAACCTTAACCAAAGACTGTGAATGTCACAGAAGAAAATGACCCATTTTCTTGTGGCAATACACATTCCTCCAAAACGAATGTGCAGTGTTAATCTGCATTCTCTCTCTCTCTGTGTTTCTGTCTGTCTCTCTCAAACGAACGGTGAAATATTTTGACCTGTAATAATTTTCTGTCCCTTAAAAACACCTTTTTATGATAATCTATGAAGATAATGACTAAAATAAGAAGATAATTTGTGACCACATAGAGTCAAAGCTTAACCAAACAATAGCTCACTGTCCCATTTTGTTACTATGGAGTTGACCTCAATAGTCACAAATTTAAGGTAAAATCTATGAAACAGGTATGATTACCACATATACCTCACAACAAGTATTGTGAAGTCTGCTTAAAGCACACAAACTAAATTCTGAAAAAATATGTAAGTCATTAAATAAATACAGAAAGAAATTCAAGCAACTTCAGCACTCAGCACTTCTTTGTATATTTTCCAGTTCTTGGGGAAAATGTAGTACCTTCTCTGAGAAATCACATTTGCCATTGTCTTGCTACCATTACACATTTATGTCCCTAGAAAGTAGATCTCCTTTCTAAACACATTTCTGGGAGTTGCAGGTCTGGGAGTCTGGTTGCTGATTGCTACAGGCTGTACATTATTTACTTTTATCTAGTAAGGACTCCAAAGTTTTTGCACTGTTTTCCTTCCCCTTATTCTTGTGGAAACATTCACTAGCTCAGCCACTGTGCCATAGTTCACAGCAGTAGGTTTTGCTAAGAAGTCATATTTTATGAAATTTGCAACACCTGCACAGTTGTCAGAGAGCTTTTTTTAACCCACTGATAAATCTGTACAATTCTGCCTGTTGCAGAGAAGATTTCTATCTTCTCACATGTTTTTCAGGACTAGCATATGAGCTTTAATAATTTCATCTCTGGAGCTGCAGAATGTATTAGACATGGGCTTTGTATGGATTCCTTCTCTGCAATTCTGCTGACAGTGTCATTTAAAAGAAGCTCAGGGTCTCTTAACATTCTGTTTAGGTAACTCTTGCATAAGCGTGTCTCCTAAGAGCTTTTCGGGACTGACATCCGTATTCTTCATATTTCCTGCTCTTATCAGTTAGTCTTAGGAAAATAGTTCCTACTAATGATTTCTTCACTGGTTTTCTGAAGTAAGAGTTGAGAGGAAGAGACAGCAGAGTTTCTGTGGTTTTTATGTAAATGAGCTGAATTCCAGTGAGATAATAGAGATCCTGTGGGAAACATTATGTTAGACACGCTCCTGACTACATTAGGTACTGACGAGTGTATGATATGCTCAACGCCCATCGTGTTTAAATCTTAAGAGAGAAATTTCTCGAGAATCCTCATTCTTGATCAGATCCCTGATTTTACAGTTCCTTGATGACAGGCTCAATCTGTGTTGTATAGTTATTCTTGCCAATAGAAGTACTTAGAGATAGTTAGTAGTATTTGAAGATGAGGAGAAACAACAAAACCAGTATCATGGTGAATGCAAAGAAAGTAAAATTATTTCTAACCACTTAGAGAGATTTTTTTTTATGAAGGCAGTAAACATATGACTCTTATGATGGGCTGGTGAGCCAGAAAACTGGATAGAGTAATCTCTTTTCTGAATTTATCTGCATCAGCTTCTAATGTGCTAAATGACAACTCAGGTTATGTGCTCTTCCCAAGTTTAGCTTTTCTTTTCTAGTAGTTTCTCTGCAAGGTTTCTTCAATCATACAGGTTAGCAAACTGTGTGCCCTGTGTGTACTGACAGTTGGGGTGACTGTACTGGTACTGATAATGATATTAATAGTAGCATATATATAATTGGAGGATTTTTTCCACCCTTTCCTGGGAAAGATTTCAATAAGGGATTATACATGAACTTGAGATATCATTCTGAAATGTGTGTTTGAATGTGTGTTAAACCTCATTTTGAGGAAGCAAAAGAGATGTAAGTAACTTTTCCATGAGGGTACTAAATTGGATGTACTGTTTCCATACATCTATGATGCCTCATTCAGGGTTTGAGGTTTTATCATGCAGACTTCAAATAACAATCTATACAGAGTGAGCTCACAAGCAGTGTCTGTTTATTACTAAATCAGGATGTGAACATACTGACCATAGATAGCTGGAATATCGATGAGTCTGAAGGAAAGATTCAGAGGTGATGAGTGGATGTTTGTTCCCTGTTCCCTTACTTGTTTAAGGATGGTGTCCTTTGGGTCTGTGACTGTGTGGGTGTGATGAGGGAGAAAGAAAGGAGAGCAGTGGAAGGAGTGGGAAGCTAAGTCTGGGTGACATTAAGCCTAGGTAGGAATTGTGAACACTAGAGACACATTTTAATGCAGGACTGTCTATTATTTTGAGGACTGTCTATTATTTCATCAACTAGTAAAATCTAGCAAAGACTTGGAATTAAAGAGAGGGAAAAAGATCTTCCATAAATACAAACCCATATGCGGACAAGGCACGGCATTGCTTGATTTCTCATGAGTGCTCTTCAAGACTAGGACTGCAAAAATGATGGTAGCCCAAAACTGAGAAGACATGACCTACCTTTGTTTCAAGGTGTTATTCCTTTTATTAATGGCAGTCTGGCACCAAAGTTAGCAGAATAAATACATTCTATTGTACCCATGGTACCTAGACTCTGCCATAACCAAAAACACACAGGACTTTGATATGTGTGTAATATTTGTGTTAACAAAATAATTTTTTGCCTTTTAAAAGCCCATACCTCTCATTTAACTGAGATATGAACTGACCTATATTATCCTTTGTTGTATTGGCATAGTAGACGTTATAAATATCTTAATTTTACACTAATTGAAGCTGGTACCTTGGAGTGCTGAAGCAGCAGATGCACGCTTGCTAACAATGAAAGCACTGAATCGCTGTCAAATAAACTATAATCCATCATAAACGGCATAAAATGGAATATGCTTTCCTAATGTGTAACTTTCAATCAGTCACTGACTTATTTAGAATATGAATTTTCCTCAGGGCTTCTGCAATTTGTAAGACTTGGTGACTATTCATGCACCGATAGTGTCCATTCTTTCTTTTCTTTACAGGGTATTTAAATGAATAGTGTTCATTAATGTTAATAGAAAAGCTTCAGATTAATTCTTTTAAAACAGTATTCACAAAAATATGCTGTTGGTTTTGACACAGAATATCTGCACATAAATTGTTTTCCACTACCCCAACTGAACAAGAGAACTGTGTATTTGTGAAAACATGTGCTTCTTTCAACAGAAAAATGCATCTGATCTGAAAGTGAGTTGCCAGGAGAGCAACTAAAAACTCAGCATTTTTGTGCTGGGGAAATTCTGATGCTCTGAAAATGCTTCAGTACAGCAAAGCATCTGGAATCTGCTTTGCGAGCAAAGAGCTGAAGAAAGTTTGGGGTTGGTTTTGAAAATCTTCATCTTCTGCTTTTTCTGGGGCAATATAGAAAACATGTCTATGACTTTAAAGATTTCCTTGCTTCCATTAGTAGAGGAAGGAGGTGGGAAGGTCTGAAACTCTTACTCTGATTGGAGTCCCAATGCTGCTGGGACGCAAGGATTAGATGGGGCAGAGATGCAGATACTGAAATGCCCCGGGCTAGACTGTTTGGGTGCTGGCATCTTTAGCTGTTGATCTAACAAGCTTGGTTTCATAAGCAGTCTAGTAGGAGAGGGAGCAGAGATGTGTCAAAATCTTGAGATATTTTTCATAAGTGTTTATGGATGCCAGTCATTTACAAAACTTCATTTCCTTAGACTGGATTTTCCTTTGACACAGGTCTTGCAGACATACATGCTGAGTTTGGATTCGCCCACTTATTTTTAATATACCTGCAGGAATGTGAAGGAAATTACCTCCTCTGCTTCACACTTTAATGTTCTATTTTGAGTCATGCAAAATAGGTTTAAATTATTATGTACATGGAAATTTCACATTTGTATGTATTTGGGGTCTGAGTTGCTTAACAATAAGTGGTAAGGTAACACTGACAAACTATTGTGATCTGAGGAATTAAATAAGATGCCTGTATGCAGCTATTCACTAAAGCATCTTGCCATCTTTCTCCAGCTTCACAGCCTTGTGCTTTTGCCTCCTTGGCCTGAGGACATTGTGGAATAAATCACATCTCATGTGCACTCAATAATTCCATCTGTGCACATCAAGGTGCAGAAGGGTGGAAAGCCAAGCTACTCTGGCAAAATTTATCTTTGCCTCTTGTTCCCTCACTCGTGTTTGTTCTCATAGATATTGTGAAGCCAACAGAGAATATGGGAGAAATGCATCTCTCCAAACTTGCCTGTGGCTGATTATTTTCCTTATAACACAATCTTCATTGTACTTCTATGTTAGTCACCTCAGGTTCCTGAAAATGCCTGCTTTGTCATCTGAGACTTCCTGCAATTATATGCTGTCTAACCTAAATATCACCCTGCAATTTGACACAGATGCCCAGTGGAGTATGTGTTAGGATTTACTAGTGTGACATAAAACCCCCAGTATCTTATAACTGGAGATGTCCAGCAACATGAATGAAAAACTTTGTTCTTGGCCCAGATTCTGCATAATCTGCACAAAGTAACCTCGTGAACTTAAAAGGGTGCTGTTAGGTCAACAGTGATAAATAGCATCGATACCTGGAAAATACTTTGTGCTAATTAAATGCGAAGCACTGTAATTAGTTTATTTGCTTATTTCTGGAAACTTTTGTGGTTTAGTTATTGATTTTGTACATGCAGAGATGGTTTAGGCAAGGATATTGAATCAGGTGTTATGTCCTCTAAAGACTTACTCGTGCAGTAATATATAGAATAATTGGAGTGAGAGAACTAAAATGACAGTATCTTAAAAGAGGTTTTTTTCAGTTGTCTTGGAGATTTATTGGTTTCAAGAGAATTTTTAAGTCTTTAAGAATTAAAGAATTTTTAAGTCTTTTTAAGAATTAAATTTTTAAAATACTTTAGTTATTTTAGTTATGCTTTCTCAAAAAGGGGAGAAATAGTCTTAGCAAAATATTTACTGAGTGTGTAATTTCTTTTCTCTTTTGCATAGTTGTCTTGTTTTGAAAGACAGATGTCTTCTAAGGAAGGCAGGAGTCTCCCTTGAAATAGAAAATATGACCCACTCCTCTCCAAATTATTATTATTTTGAAATTAAGGGGCTTTCAGGCAAACATATGAGAAAAGGAATAGCAGTTCTTTACTAGTGTGTGTATGTATAACGAGGCAAACAACAACAAACAAAGAACAGAAAACCCAATAAACAGTCTCTTCCCGCTCTTTAAGCACCTTCCCCCTTGGTGTAGTTACGGTCACAGCCAGCAGGGGCGCTGGTGGCTCCCCAGCAGGGCAGGGCGAGTGCAATGACCTCCACTCTGCTGCAGGGGGCGCCGGGGCGCAGGTCCAGCCGGCAGAAAGGCCTGGCCAACCCCCTGGGGCAGCTGATCCCGATGCCTCCTCTGGATAGCAAATGGAGCTGGAGCAGGAACCTCCAAGTAGCAAGCTGGAAAGGCAGGGATGAGCAAAGTCCCAGAGTGGTATATGAGATGTATCAGAAACTCCACAGATGTAGCTGAAACCGCAGGGCCATCCTGCAGGCAGGGGGTGCGAGTTACAGTGTAGCAAAGAAACCTAGGAGCAGTCCTGGGGGCAGCCCAGCTCCCCAGCAGGGCAAGGGAAAGCCTCGCTGGGAGAGGAAAGGGGTCAGGATCCTGGGATTTTCCCCCGAGGCTCTAGAGCAGATAGTGAAAGTTCTTTTTTTAATGAGGTAAGGTGTTAATAAAGTCCCAGTGCAATGGCCGCTCTTACGAGCAGAGCTCCACTCACAGTAGAAGGCAGCAGAAAACAGAACTCTGCAGTGATGGTGAATTCTTCCCACAGCGACTGCAGCCTCCTTCCCCTCCGAATGCTTAGAGAGCAAGAGGGCCTAGCAGCTGCCCCAGCCCCTTCTTTTCCCAGCTCAGTTCTCACAGTATCTCTGCCCCTCTGAGAGAAAATCTCAGATAAGAGACTAGCCAGCCACACCCTTCCCAGGGCAACTTCTTTTGTCTCTCTTAAGTATCAATAGTTATTGTTTCCTAGCAACCTATGGGACAAAATTCCATGAGGGAAAATGTGGAGATGGGTGTGGAGACAAACAGGACACTGAATGAGCAGTAAGAAGCTTCTCTCCCCTTTATTCCCAGCTCCAGCATATATATACACATGTCTCTTGTTTACATACCATCGTGTCTTACAAACACTCGTTATGACATTAACTATCACAGTTCCCATTAGCTATCTCCCCCCTGCACACATTATCGCTACACAGTTAGCCAGCTCCCTGCTCTGCGGTCCTCCTTTCCCATGGATCTGGATGTTCGAGTGATTCTTTCAAGGGTACAGTGTGATCTGGTCAAGGTCAAAGCTACTTTGCCATGTGAGGTCATCAGGCCAGCTGTCGGACCTCACAGGAAAAGAAACAAAAAGGAATATCCTAACACCCAACAATAGTTTGTGAAATATTTGTATTTCAGTACTTGTAACACTTCTGCTTTTTTGAACTGCAGTGCAAGCATTAGAAAACATAACAAAACCAGCTAGGCTTTAAGTTGCACAATGTTCGAGGTTAGGATTTTTCCTTTTTTTTTTCTTTCTTTCTCTCAGGGAATTTTCTCCCATTTGTTGCCTAAGAGGTGATAACGATACTTAAGACAGACAGAAAATGTAGTGAAGGGGGAGGGGTGCAACTGGCTGCACTCTCTTAGCTGGGGGGCTTTCTCTTGGGAAGGGCAGAGATACCTACCGCCAGATTTCTGGCTGAGGTGTGAGGGGCTGGGCTCAGGTCCTCTTGCTCTCTTGCTGTTGGGACTGGAAGACACAGTGCTGTTGTCACTGTGGGGAGAATTTGCGGCCACCATGGATTTCAGCCCTTTTACTGCTTTTCCTATATTGAGTGAGGCTTTGCTTTTAAGAGTGGACACTGGACTGGGACCTTACCAACACCAACATTACTGAGAAGGACCCTCACCATCTACTCAGGTGCCTCAGGGGAAAACCCAGGACCACTCCCCTCTCCCCATTCTGAGGGAGCATCTCCTGGCTGCTTTTGGGAGCCCGGCTCCCACTGCACAGTCCTGCTGTTTTCTGCTGCTGCTTCCGGGTTTTTTGCTACACTTTAGCCCAACTCTCGGTGTCCGCCGGGACCCCCCTGCCCCCCCCTCCCCCCCCCCCGCTGCTTCTGCCTCTGCCACTGGTTGGGGCTTAGTGCTACACTTTGATTTGCCACTCCCAGGGGTCTGCTTACCTCTGCTGTTCCAGCTGCTGCTCTGAGGTTCCTGCTGCAGTCTACCTTGCCATCCAGAGGGGCACCAGGATCAGCTTCCTGCCATAAGTTTGTAAAGGAAGCCCCTTTTCTATCTCTGCCGCTGGCTTACCTGCCGTTACCACATGAAGAGAGGCAGCTGAGCTTTGCGCCACAGCGCCCCCTGCAGCTGCGGGGGAAGCATTGAACCTGCCCTGCCCAGCCGGGAGCCAACAGCGCCCCTGCTGGCTGTGACCATAGCTACACCAAGGGGGAAAGTTCTTAATGGCCGGGAGAAGGCTGTTACTGGGTGTCTGGTTTTTTTTCTGGTTGTTGTTGTTGCTTTTTGTTTGTCTTGTTTTATATATATATATATATTCTAGTAAAGAACTGTATTCCTTTTCCCATATCTTTGCCTGAAAGCCCTGTATAAAAATATGTAATAATTTGGAGGCAAGGAGGTCCCATTTACCATTCCAAGGGAGGTTCACATCTTCCTTGGCAAACACCTGTCTTTCAAACCAGGACAGACAATTCTGTGAAAATTTTATTGACTCCATCATACTGAAAAGTAATTTTTGACCTGTTCTGCTTCTCATGCAAAACAAGCTTTGATCTGTTGTTTTTATCTTCAAGATATGGTTTGTCTGAAATCCAAACGAGGAAAGTAATGTCTCCTTAAAAGGTAAAATACCAAAGACGTGGAATATGTATATAGAGTCTTTGGCAAGTTTTAATGACCACTAAGGAGTCCACTTAGTCTGGAGAAAATAACATGGGACCTTTTATTTATACGGGGTGAGGTAATTCTTGTCAGGCATTTGGAAATATCTGTTGCCATGTGACAGAGGTTTAAGAAATGTGGTCACTATCATCGTCCTTCAGACACTGAAATGTCACCTTCTAGAGGTCTTTGTGCTAAGTCCGTGATACTTTACTGGTTTCTAACAAGTGACTTAGGTACGTAGGTACTTGATTTCTTAAAAGAACTCAAAATGGTATAGTGGCACTCCTGGGAAATCTCTGCAACACATGCAAAAAGAGCAAAACCCATGCGGGATCACAGCTTGATGAATGTAGCATAACTGCAAAATGTTAGAAACTATGTCTTGGTCTTTCTGCTTGCCTAGAAGGAATTAAAATTCAGATGACTTCCTAGAAGTGCAATTATGGCAACAATCTTCTACCCTTTTTATTGGCGGTGTGCCTCAGTACAGGAAATCAAGATTTCTTGGGCCACAAGGAGAAGAAAAGATTGCTTGTTGTTTTTGCCATGTCTTCCTTCCAGGGCAACTTTGAATGCTGTGCTTTGGTGAGTCTGGTCTGCAGAGCTTTAGATGTGATGGGTGGGATGTGTCCTTGTCCAAAACTGCCTGTTTACCATGGGTGAATGTGCTCTCCTGGCTCACGGGAATCTTCAAAGAGCAGCTGAATGTTCTCCTGCTCAAATGCTCTGCCTATTAAGCACCTGGATGACCATTGCAATTACAAAATAAACTGGTAAGTAGAAATTGCATCTTCTCTCGAGTCTGTTGGTGTGCATGATGTGTGCATATTTAGCAACTAGAAGCCGTGGAGTACCTGGCTTTTGGATCCCAGTAGGGATAAACTTGTGCATGATGTGTGCATATTTAGCAACTAGAAGCCGTGGAGTACCTGGCTTTTGGATCCCAGTAGGGATAAACTTGTGCATGATGTGTGCATATTTAGCAACTAGAAGCCGTGGAGTACCTGGCTTTTGGATCCCAGTAGGGATAAACTTGTGCTAAGCTGCTCAAGTGAAGCACAACAGAGGCACTTCTAAACATGCCTGGAAAGTGCACTTTTGGGTCTACGGGGAAGCATTAATGTGCACTGAATTAAGTTGTTTCTATGGAAAGTGGTAACTGAATAGTGAGGATTTTCAGGATTGTAACTCTTAACTCTTATGTAGTTAAACTCTGCCAGGAGTTTCTCTTTCAAACATGCATGCTTTTTCTGTTTTCCTAGCCACTGATTTTTCTAATCCAACTTTGTAATCCAATGTTGCTAGAGACAGCAGTGCTTTGAATGATGGTATCTGTACAAATTATATTCTTACACACTGTTGCATTTCCAAGGGAATGGAGTGCCTGCTTCTATGTGATGAAGGACCTGTAACTCATTGCCATTAGCTAGTAAACTTCTATTGTTTTGGTATTTGTTCTGCCCCATTGTCATATCTTAGTTGATGAATGTACTAATTTCCATTCTTATAAACCTGTTGTCAAGTGATAGGTTATACAGTTGTTAACCTGGATAGTACCTTCAAGGTTTTATCTGGAAAAAAAAAATTACTTTTGTATCTTATATTTGCCTTGATTTTGGCAGCTAAGGTCTTTGGGTGGAAGGGCTACTTTTTTTGTATCTGTGGGAGGGAAGCTATTTTCAGTGGCTTCTGGTTTTGATACTGTTTACTTTACTTTAGATGTCCTGTTACATAACACTTATTTGATCAATGCATAATGTACTTATAACTTTGAGGTCTCTCTATATTTCTTGTCTTCAAAATTTGATCTACTGATAATAAGAATTTTTACTATTCTAGATAATGCTGATTGGGATTTAATTATCTGAGTACCTTTCTGTTGTTTACTGTTTGTTAAGAATTACCTCTCTGTGCAGGACAAAAACATTTTTCATAATTTTCTTAATTAAAGCGTGTTACTTTATTTTTTAACACAGATGTAAAAGGCAACCTCCACAATTTTTAATAATAAATATAATTAATTATTATGCTTGTAATCAAAGTTGGTATTCTAGGCAGAATATTCAGTGTCTCTTTAACTTTGTTTATGCTTTTATTGAACTCTGGCTTTAGGTGCCAAAAGGACAACATCATTGGGGAGGAAGAGTCTGGAGGACAAGTCTGATGAGGCATACCTGAGGGAGCTGGAGGTGCTTAGACTGGAGAAAAGGAGGCTCAAGGCAGACCTTTTCACTCTCTACAGCTAACTGATGTAAGGAAAAAGCAAAGCCTGACACTGCAGAAAATTCCTGGGAAGCACGAGAGAAAGTAGATTCCATACTATCTGAGAACAGGAAAGGCGTCCTGTCTCTTTGAAGCCTGCAAACCTTGAGAAAACTAACAAACTGTTATCCAGGCCAATGGATTTATTACAGGCCTGCAACTGGGCTGGCGTGTGAAGGACTGAACAGAGATTCTCAAACTAAGTGTATAAGTACTGTCTTAACTCTGCAATAAACAGATTCATTTTGCTCTCAGCTTGTGAGTCTCGCATTCATATGATACAATCTGACAGGAAGGTGTAGCCAGGTGAGGGTTGGGTTCTTCTTCCAATTAACAAGTGATGGGATGAGAGGAAATGGCCTTGAGCTACACCAGGGGAGGTTTAGATTGGATATTAGGAAAAATTGCCTCACTGAAAGGGTGGACAAGCACTGAAACAGGTGCCTCAGGGAAATAGTGAAATAACAGTCCCTGGAAGTGTTCAAAACCTGTGTAGCTATGCTGCTTAGGGACATGGCATTGTGGTGGACTTGGCAGTACTGAGTTAATGGTTGACTGCTTTGTCTCAGTGGCCTTTTCCAGCCTTAATGATTCTATGATGCTGCCTATTCTGGTGGCAGCTTTTCTCTTTTTGGTGGGCTGTGTCATAATACAATTAGGTAGGTCTTATTACAAATTCAGATGTGTTTGGAAGGATTTATTCAGTACTTGTGCATTGTCTGGTGACTGATTTACAACTGTGAGTGTTTTTTTCTTGCAGATGTTGATGAAATATTTCAGGCAGACTTCTTTGAAGATATATGCTGTTCATCATCTGTTTACTTTAAATTATCCACCTGTCCAAACACCTCTTTCAGTCACTCTGTCTTTCTCTGAGGTCCATGTTCCCATGTAGACCTCTGAAATTTGCTCCACACATTTACTCAATCATTCTCTAGGTTTATGCATCTCTCATTTAAAGAGTGTCCCACCTGAAACAAACCTAGGGCAAGGTAAGGTATAATGGTGCCCCTGATGCTTTTCAAGCTTAAATCATGATTTAGGCTTAATTAGAAATGTGAATGCACAGATGCATGAAATGAAAAAAAGACTGCCAAAATTTAAAAACATGTTGCCAATAGGAAGATTCAAGATACAGTATTTCTCAAGTTACAGAACTTGTCAATGAAACAAGGTGTTTAACATGACGGTGGTTGAGTTTGAAGGAAGTTATTCTTGCATCTCTTTGACTCTTTGCTCTGCTGACAAACTCAAAATTTTTTACTTGCTATTAAGGTCTGATTTTTGGCTAATGGCAAATACTATTCATCTTCATCAAAATCAGTCCAGCAGAAAATATTTTTGTATGCACCTGTTGTCCTTCTGCTGCCACTGTTAGACATGAGCAAAGTAAGAGTTAATACACATAGAGTTTTACTAAGGATGAGCAATAAAGACACATTTAAATTTACAACCTTTTAGGTAGTTGAAAGAAAGATTATGTCTTCTGTTCAGACTTGGAATTGAAGCGTCTTTTCACATTGTCCATGACCCACATTAAAAGAGCATTTGGTCTCCTCTTTCTCTGAAACTGTGAAAAGAGCTTTAGCAGCTGACTGGGGAGGCTGAAGACAGCTGAAGGCAGCACATACAGCCACATTCCCTCACACACTCTCCAAAGTCTTTTCAGAAACTTGTTCAGTCAGATCAGTGCAAGATGAGGGATCAGAAGACAAAGATGAGTGGAAAATCCAAAGGTCCATATGTTATGTAGTTTTCCCTTATTTATGCCATCTCCTCCCTATTTCCTTGCCTCTCCCTCTCTCTTTCCTCCTCCCCACATCACTCTATCAAGAGTCCTTCAGATTGCCCTTCCCACAATCATTTTAACTTTATTCTTTCCCTCTTCCTTTTTACCTCATTCCTTATCTTTCAACAGTGTTTTGTTTCCCTTTTCTCTATGCATTGCCACAGCTTAGTCAATCTTTTGGATTCTACCCTTTGTAACTTCCTTCAGCCTAAATCTGATATTTGCTTTTATGGTTCCTTAGGGTCCATAGGCTCCATTTGCTTGTCTCTATCTCCAGAGCATAGAACCCATTTTAGGCAAGGATACATGGCTTTCCATCTGACTGGAAATAAAAGAGGTTGGCTTTTAGAGAAAGTCCGATCTAGCTTTTGATGAGTCAGAATGGCTTGGCCAAATGCCACAGAGAGATAATTGTCCTCTTTTTAGCACTAAATGATTGTCTGCTTGGTCTCACTGATTATCACATAGCTGGAGGAAGGGTGCTATCAAGATAACATCTTAGTTTCTCCTTTGTTTTTCCTTTTCTGGGATCTGCAAGTATTTAATCTTTTCTGCCTTGCTAAGCTAGAGGTAATTATTTGGCCAGGACATACTCTTTTTTTTCCCCCCCTTCTCTCTATATTTCCACTTCTTTCCCTGGAGATCATTCTTGGACACTTTTTCTAAGTTCCGTCTGATATATTATTTCTTTGATAGTTCTGGGTTTTAGTCCTTCTGGACTGTTTCTCTTTTCCTTGTAGCCTCTCTTATACAATGGAATAATTCAAAAGGACCTCTTGTAACATATCATCACGTGGTCAGTTATGACTGTTTTTTCAGTTTTGGTTGGAGTGCCTCAAGAACTCTTAAAATAAATAGTAAGAGTTAATTATTCAGGCAAAAAGAAATTGATGTCAGTTATAAGTGGTTTTGGCATATGAAGACAAAAATCTCAGGACAACCCATATTAAATGTCTTTCTTCTGCCTAGTTTTAAAATTTCATGGGTAGCTAATTACACTTGTCTTTCTGTCTCTCTCACAGTTTAACTTGATCTCTTTATTGATGCTGTCTGTAGCAACATCATCTTTTCAGATGTTTTTTTCAATTTGTGTTCATGTTCTGCTATTCTTGTTATTAGAATTATTAGCAGTAGCAGTAATTCTATGGCCCACTGCTACCAAGTATCATTCAGAGAATGTTATACTTTTCTTCGGCAAGGCAGACTGTCTGAATCCAGAGATAGTAAATCCACCCTTTAGGAAATAATGTGTTTTTATGATACATAAGGAAACAAGCTTGTCTTGAATTAATGAATTAGTTCTCCTATTTATAATATTATGATATTCAATAGTGAATCACAATATTGTCTACTTTCTACCCATAATATACAGCATATTATTCTACCTTTGACACTAATTTCTTTTGATATGTTTCGTATGAATTTTCTTGAGAAGCCTTGGAGAAGGATGACTCAAAAAACCAATAAAGGGCAGATAAATTCTATGTGTACAGTGAGCATTCTCATTATCTTCCAAGAATATCTCAAAAGAATAAAAAAAATTACTTGAGAACTGTGAAATGTGACAAAACAAGCATCTCCAGAAATGAGCATTTGTCCTCAATCTTTTTGAGGCGTTCATTGCCTGCTGCAATATCCCTACAAAGAAATATAAACTCTTTAAATTAGCTTCCTGTATGCCCTATTAGGAGTAAAAACTTGCTTTCTCTAAAAAGGTGGTATTTCGCACCTTTGTGAAGAGTGTCTGTCATTCGCTTGCTAGATGCATTCCTTATTTAGACAGTATGTTTTTCTTTTTAAGCAGCAAATTTGTCATGAGTCAATAAACTTTCCTTTCTCTGTAGGCAGCTTCCTTGCCCTCTTCCCCCCTACCTTTGGAACACATGGAAAATGGCTTGTACTTTGGTAAGTAACCCACTATATAAATGTTTATTCATTGTTAGTTATACAAGAAAATATGATGTGCTATTTTTGTTTGCTTTTAAAGTAAACCAATTTTTTTCTGTGTCTGCCTCTAATTTTCTGCTTAACTGGCTTACTATATTGATCTATACAGTGGGATGAGCTAGGAAACATATTTCAAAACTGAAATCTTCTATTCTGCTGAATGTAACAAACATCATTAAAAGAGCACCAAATGTTCAGAATATGTGAATTTTAAGCACACATGCACTGTGAATAGTCCTGTCAGGGACTCAAAAATGGCAGAATGCAGATATGAGTTGGGAAAAGTTATCTTTCAATGAACAGTATGGTTGTTAATGTGACATTCCAGTATAGTAATTATGTACAGTGCATTATGTTGGCTGGCTTTTTCTGTGATGATATTGTAAAACACACTCAGCCATTTTTATTACTGTTATTTTTATATTTTCTGGAAGTGTGTTTACTATAACATTCAGAAGCTATTGTTGTACTCTGCAATGTGATTCCTATAGCCTGGGAACTTTAGACATCCAGTGGTGAGCCAAAACTGTGCCAATGAGTGTTGTGGTAGGAGGATAGAACTTTAGCAGAAAAAAGTCCCCCTTGCTTTCCATCTGGTTCTTGGATTTCAGAGGTGCTTGGTGCTGGGCTGAATTTCCAATACCAAACCTGGCACTATAAATCTGGTTGCATTTAATAAGATCCCAGAAGAACCAATAGTGTGGGTTACACTCTGTCTGGTCTCATTCATGATCACAGATTCACCAATAGTGTGATTTATTACAAGCAACAGACTACAGATTCTTCTTATTGCAGTGATAAATTGTTCTAGATAATATGATAAATGCACTAGATCTGCAAAATATCAGTGTCTAGCACTATGCAGATCTGTCTCTGAGTTAGAGGGGCACAAATCTTACTAAAGAGGTGTCCCTGTTTCAGGTAGGAGAGAGGAGCAAGTATGTCGACTTATCTGCAAGGGAATTGTATTCTCCCCCTCTACCCCTCCACCATGGAGGATTTCAAATGTCAGTTTATACTTTTGGGAGAAGTGGAGGTGAGACTGTAGTCAAATGTCCTGTTATTGACGTCATAAATGGGGGGGGCAGAACTTTATATGTAAATGAGAACTACAAAAAGAGAGATTACAAAGCCTGTGAGTCTTGTGCAGGGGCAGAATAGAACTGTGACATGTTGGTATCACTCCCTCTTCCCCCATGCTGATTGCAATGAGAGTGGTCTGATAACTTATCACCCCATCAGCATGCCTTTGCACCCAGGGAAATCCCTTCACTGCATAACTCAGGACATATGTCATGGAGATCCCTTCACCACACATATATCTCACAGCTACAAGCCTCATTCCTGCAAATTGATCCTTAGAAATCTGAGGACCACTGAGAAACTTAAATTAATCTTAATAAACAAGACAACAAATACATTCTTTGATCTCCAGAACTTGGCTCTGTATGTTTCAGTGTCTATTCTATGGGATGTCTGCAACTGGAATATTTTTGAAATTCTTTTTATATTACAGTCTTTTTATTTCTTGTTGGTCTGTCATCCAGTCCTTGACTTCTGCGGTACATGTATTTTGAACAGCAAAGAACTGTTCTTTAAAGCCAAGGGCCAAGCATACGTAGCACTTTCCTGGAATTGCTAAAGAGTTTTACGTTTTCTGAGGTTGTGATTTAGTCTTTTACAGCCAAGTTCTGGTCATTTTTATGCTTGTCTGGATCTACAGATCAGTCTCTTTTGATAGTGTGTTTACTGACACTCTGTAAAGAAGTGAACACTGAATTGTTAAAGAAATGAACACCAAAATGTTAAAGAACAAATAAAAAAAATCTAAATGAGAGAACAGGAAGGAAGAATAGGGAACTATGCAGTCAAGTGTGTAAGGTATTGTGTTACAGTGACTTGCAAGTTTAATACACTGAGAAAACCTGATTCAGGGACTGATGGAGGGTACAAATGAGTCTTGCTGTTTGGTTTGTTTATGCGCTTCTTTTTCAAAAGAGAAATTTAGCTGTTATAAAATACCGCATAAAAAGCATTTAGCAACTGTTTTATTGGTTACTAACCTGCTGGTTTGATAAATATTACAATAATGTAAACCTTTTAATTAGTGTTTTGGAACTTTGACTGTTAGGAAAACCATACTTGTTCTTTGAGATTTTAGGGAGTCATCAAAGAAGATACTCACAGGAAAAAGGTGTAACACCACCCTAAGTATGTGAGTCATTCAGAGTTGCTACTGAATTTATTATGGATTGAACGAAACTTTTAGTTAGTCACTTTCGAAATAAGTGATGTACAAAAAAATAAAATCACCAAAGATACGTGCAACCCTTGCATTCATTGCAATGGTGATGAGGCTTTCTTCCTTAAAGTCAGGTTCATTACATCAAAACCAAGTTGAAACCCATTATCCCTCTAAAAAATATCCAGAATCTACCTTTGAAAGTTACATTGCCTTTCTGAGATTCTTGTGCGGTGAGACATGAATTTATGGGATATTTTAATGACGAGTTCTACAAAAATGCTGAGTAACTATAGTAACAGCCATATTATCACAAGTCAAGTTGACTTAATATTTCTTGTTTAATCCTTATAATTTTCCAAGGAATGTTTCTATTCAGCACCAAATCAGTCTTGCCTAAGTCTGAAATAGTCCTAGAGGGAGATATGGTTACTCAAAACAGTCAAGCCAAGAAAATAATTATAAAAGGAAAATGTCTATTTGCATTTTATTCTAACTAAAGGGCAAGACATTAAGCAAGAGTACAGTATTTTTGGTAATTTCATACTCAGTTTGCCTTTCTATTCCTTTTGGGTTCACAACGGTAGACACGAAGTGTTAATATATAACAAAGGCATATATGAGAAAAGGAGATTTATAGCCCTAGAATATGCTTAGGAAAAAAAAATCAGAAAGAGTATGTGATGAGTGGAAGTATTGAGCTTTTAAAATTTTTGTTGTTTTTTTTGGCACTTATTTCCAAACATTAAATTTTAGCCCATTAGTTTACAAATCTGTCCTCTTTTTTTCTGTCTTTCACGAATACCTTCTTGCAGTTAGAGTAGTGCAACATTTTTAGCAACTTTTTTATATGTCACAAAGGTGTTTTCTGACTGTTTCTAAGAGGAAAACAGAATAGCAGAAATACTGAATCTTGACTTCCTGAGTTTGACTGGGAGACCACAGAGGGCAAGGTCTACAACGTTACGGGAAATTGTCTCCATTGAGGAGTAGCAGTTGAGTCAAAAAGACTTTCAGAAATCATTTAAGTTACTTTTCATGTATCACAAAGAGGAGCATAGGGTATAAACAAAAGCATTTCATTTTACTTTGTCAATATGTGTGCCTGGAGGTAACTATTATTTTGGAAGGCCATTACCCATCTGTTGGAAATTTCATAAGCAAATATAAGTAATGACAGAATAATTTGTGAGCTTGTGAATCACTGCTGGAAGTGGCACCGGAGGAAGAAAACACTGGAATAACAGAGTGGGCATGAGAAATGCTGTTATCTGGGATGAAATTAGTTGTGTGGGATGGAAAAAAGGAAGGGCTGAGCTTTAAACAGCAGGAAGACTGGAAGGATGGAGGAGTTAGTGGATGAAAACTGTGTACAGTGAGGTGTGGTGATCTGCCTCAAAGAGCAGCTCATGTCATGAACTGAGTTCCTGTTGTAGCGGTCAAGCATTTTTCAGTGCTTGTAATTTTCTTTATAACAACTCTTTCTCATGTGGCTACCTTTGGGCTAAAGTTCTCTGTTTTTCACTGGTGCAATGCAAAAAGGCAACTAGAGCAGGTTCTAGATCCCTCTGGAGTAGGGGCATTGGCCTTGGCCCTTGCTACCTTGACTTTGTTCAGCCTGAGTTTCTTTATTGTGTCCAGCATTTCTGTGGCCCCTCAGTGGCCTGGGGTGTTCCTGTGAGAAAAAAAGGTCTTTTGAAAATTTAAAGCAGGATGAATTCCCCTGGAAAGAGTTAAGAGAATGGGAAGTCTTGGTTGTAAATATTTAAAAGAGAAAACATGCAAAAATGCAAATGAAACCATGAGCTTTGGTATTTGTGAGTTTTGTCTGTAAAGCACTTGCTTCTTTTCTTGGTGTTTTCTGTATTAGGAAGCAATAAAAATAATTCTCATTGGTTAGAGAACCAAATGCAGAATTTACTTTGATGCAGAAATGAAACTGTATTATGGCTGGTAGATCAACAAGACCTATTTGTCAGTGACTTACTGGAAGCGTAGGGGGTTGGTAACCTAAATAAATGTCCCTTAAAAGCCTAGCTAACTTTCTTGAAGTATTTTTTCAAAGGAATAATAAAACTATCTTTTTACACTTAGGGACAGTGCTGTAATGAGGAAAAGTAGTGGCTTCAATAGTCTCATGGGCAAAGACAAAACAGGAACTGAATGAGTGAAGCTGAAACTTTAAATAAATTCAAGTGAAGCATTTAAAAAGTGCAATCACACTGGCAGCATCCATCCTGCCACGAATTAATTCTGATTTTTGCTGCAATCCATGTATAATGTGCACCATCCTTGAATAAATGAAGAAATGCATATGGAATGCTGTCTGCTCAAAATTGATACAAGTAGAAGAAAGAAATTGTGTACCCCAAGGACATCTTTTATTTTTTTAAAAAAGTAGTAATTGCTCTGCTAACAGTTTTGAAGACAGAACTTTTCAGTTGGCTTATTTAATCTTATCGGGAAAAAAATGCGAGAGAGATATGAACCATGTTTCGTAAGCTTATGAAAGAGCAGTTGTTAAATTCATTCCAAGTTTGAATCATTGTGCATTGAGGATACCCTATAGCAGAATGGAAACATACTTCAGTGTTTTAATTTTCAAAAAATTACTTTCAAAATATGTTGTTTTACCACCTTGTGTGTATATGCTTGAATATTTCATTTGTTTTTGTTTTTTTTAAAATTTTGAATTAAAACTTTATGAATTGCCAATTCCAAGAATGGCTAGTAAACATGATTTCAGTGTATGCTCAGGGAATTTTATGGAAAAAAAGTCACTCTAGAAGATCTACAGCTTCAGCAAGCAATCGAAAGATGTGTGAAAGAGCTGATGAAGTAAATCATTATTTAATCTCGCTTATCATAAGACTTTTGCTCATGAGACATGCAAGCAACCTCAGCATACTAATGCATGATAGTTTTATGGGCTTGGTCCTTAAAATGGAGTGGACAGATGTGTGGTAATTATGAAAATTAAACAAGTATTACAAAATTGAAGCATTTAAAGTTGTCTAAAATCCATGCGTGGCCTTCTATATTTTGATTAGCTATACAAATTTAAAAGTAAATGAAGACATTTATAGGCTGCTACAAGTGATAGATCATGACATGAGTGCATGCCACCTTGATTATGCATTTAGAAGTTACCTGATGAGAACAGTTTACACTCTCAACAGTGGAAAATCAAAGTGCAGTTTATTAATGGACTCCATTTAGAGATATCTGGGAAACAGCCACAGAACCGTAGTGTGCAGTAGGTAATTTCTTTTTCTTGCAAGTCAGAAATTTATATAAGAAAGGTAAAGCTCTAAAAAAAGTTAGTGTAAAAGTAACATAGCTGCATATGCACTTTTCCGGAACTGATCCAACTTCCTAGCAGTGGAAGAGGGCTACAGTGCTCTTGAGACCTGAAGCAGCATGTTTTGAGATAGCTTGAGTGTCTCTGTAGAAAACTGAAATGTAGATTGAGACCGTAAAAATTACTCACTATAAAAATCAGGATTCAGAAAGACAGTAGCAAAGAGTGATCAGTCTTAGTGATTCTCATCATACTGATGGCTCCTCCTTCATTTGGAGTGTAAGTTAAGAACACACCTGAAGAAGAGGGGACCATCTAAGGGAAGAGGAGGAAGGTGTGGTTTTCTTTCTGAGCAGAGAATCAGAGTTTGAACCAGTTTCAGAATGGATGTGGACAGGGATAAAAAGGCAACAAGTATGGAGATAGGAATAAGTGTCTCTGTTGGAGACAGGGACCAATGAAGAGAATGGGGAACATACAGATAAGCATGAGAGGTGACAGAAAGAGAAACACTGCGGGAATTGGCAGGGAGTCTTCTGAACCTGCTGAAACCATCAGAGATATGAACCACTTGGGTGAAACAATTAGCTGTGGAGTGTCCCTTTAGGCACCCTTAACTTTGTAACTAAAGATAGCAGTCTCAGTACGCTAAATAAATCCACATAGTTTAAAAAAAAAAAAGGTAACAGAGAAGGAAAAGAAAAAACCCCAAACACTGAGTTCCTGTCCCAGACTACCAAGTGTTCATTTACATTTATACCACCTGTAGCATGACATTTTCTGGAGCCACTGCTGACCTTCCTGTGTGAAATTTCTCTTTTCTCCACCTTTCTCAAGGAAAGGAATGTTATAGTTTCTAGTTTTTATTGTTTCTGTTCAGTGTATTTTCAAAAAAATTCCCAAATTACTTAAGATAATTTCCCTTTCTCTTCAGTTAGTCTCAATATTTGAGTTCTGGTACAAATCTAGAATGTTAAGAGTGAGACATTGCTCTGGTGTCTTGAGTTTGGACAGTATCCCCAATATCCAGTACCAGAGAATTTCTGTCATTTTCTTTTGGAATTAGCTGATCTATGGATCTGGGAACAAAACACAAACTCTTCAGGCTTTTTTTTTTTGAGTCCGAGCCTTGTAGGTAACTCATAAAGTTCATGTATTCTTTTATAATGGAAAGAGGAAGTCGAACTTCAGCTAACCACAGAAGAGAAATAACTTGTTTCATACCACAAACAAAATATTTCAGTCTCTGTCTTTCTTTTCAGACCTCAGCACCTTTTCTCATCAATGTGTTACTGCCTCCCTCCAACTGATTGATATTGCCACCTATGTCACTGTCATACCCCCTTTATAAGCTGAGACTGGATCTCCTTGGTTGATAGTTCTGACTCTTTTTTCTTTCCTCTTTTTTGTAGTCCATGTGTTTGGAAATGGGGCTGTGTGTTCTGCCCCATTCATCTTCCAGATACAGTGCAGCATTTCTCCATCTGTGTGGAAATATAAAGAAAAAGAGCACAGCAGGTCTTGGGGAACTGCTGGAATTTGTTTTAACCATTTGAACTGTTTTTGTCTATTTAGATCCTGTTTCATATGGTTTGAACCTGACTTTTGAGCAAACAAGCATTGACTTTTTAATCTATTTATTATTTATGAATTTATGAAAAGGATAATGCTCTGAATAGAGGTTTAATATTCTAAATTTTATTCTAGTTCTAATGCATGCTGCTAATCCAACCTATGATAATCCTACCTAGTACGGTAATCCAGCTGGTTTCTCAGATGCTGTCAAAATGCAGTATGTGGGGGGGTGTGTGTATATATATATATATACTGTAGAGGAACAGATCAAGAAACTATTATATCAATTTAAGACCAAATTACGGCTGAAAATTATCCATATTCAACTGGCATTTAAACCACTATTTTGGAATGCAATATGTTCTAGGATAAAAATGAAGTTAATGACTCTTGGTTACCATGAGATTAGAACACTCAGATCTCAAATTTTCTAGTTCTTCTCTCCACAAGGCATAATAAGCCAACACCTAATTTACTTACAGTTTTGTATGTTTTTCTTTCCTTGAAGGTGAATAATGGGATGATTCCATTTTTTGATGCAGCTCTTACCTGCTTCCAAATATTCCAAAATATATAACATCTATAAAATACCCTTTGAAATTGTTTTTAATCCTTTCATGAAGTATACTGCTATGTATTGCTAAAGGAGAAGCAGCTGCCTGAGCATTTGACACATATGTGAAAATATCTTCCAAAACATTGATTATCATCCTACCCAATTTTGGGCACCATGATATTAAAAAGATATAAAGCTATTAGAAAGCATCCAAAGGACAGCTATGAAGTTGGTGAAGGGCTTTCAGGGGAAGCTGTAAGAGGAGTGGCTGAGATCACTTGATCTGTTCAGCCTGGAGAAGACTGAGGGAGACCTCACTGCAGTTACAACTTCCCCTTGCTCATGAGGGTAAGTGGAGGGGCAGACTATCTGCTCCGTGGTAACCAGTGACAGGATCTAAGGTAATTGCCTGAACCAGTGTCAGGGAAGGTTTAAGTTTGATATTAGGAAAAGGTGCTTCCACCAGATGGTGGTCAGGCACTGGAACAGGCTCCCCAGGGAATGGTCACAGCCCTAAGCCTGCCAGAGCTCAAGAAGTGTTTGGACAATGCTCTCAGGCACATGTTGGGATTGCTGGGGTGTCCTGTACAGGGCCAGGAATTGGGCTTTGATGATCCTTATTGGTCCCTTCCAACTCAGCTTATTCTATGGTTCTATGACCTAGTGAGGCCATTCCTTGGGCTGCTCATAATGGTGGCTGAAGCCCATGATGGTGGCTGAAGACTGTGGAGTTGGCAAAAGTAGCATCCTGAATAATCTGTTCAAGGAGGACTTGCCCGGTAAGGTCAATCTCTGTCACTCAGGCTTGTCCCTTCAGATGTGGCTCAGTGCCCTCCTGCAGTCCCTGCTCATTGTAGGGATCCTCAGGACCACAAGAGTTGGGTGTGGGTACAGCAGCCCCGAGGCTGCCAGCAGTCCAGGTGAGTTGGGACCTGAGCCCAAACACACATCTCTGTCTGTGCCTACGGGAGACCCTACCACAGCAGGCAAATACTTCTCATTCAATGGGTAAATAAGTAATATCCATCTCATGTCAGCTTGTAGTTGCCAAGATTTGTTGAGCAGATTTCCTGCTAGGTCAAAGAATATATTGCATGTAGCAGTATAAAATTTTTTTTCTTTTCAAATTATTTTAGTACTGCACCTGCAGATATTTTTAGATTTCTGCTGGATGCAGGGGCAATTTTTTGTTCCCATCACGTATGTCCTCTTTAAGGAAAAGCTTTTGTGTGTGTGTGCTTTGTCTAACTTTGTTCTTTCCTTTCCTTTTGCCTTCTGCAAAAAACCTGGAATTATAAACAAACATACACTATTGGCATTTTGCATATGGAAAATACTGTTCGTATTTTTTCATAGAATCATGGAATGGCTTGGATTGGAAGGGACCTTAAAGATCATCTTGTTCCAACACCCTGCCATGGGGACATGCCTGCCACTAGACCAGGCTGGTCCAAGCCCCATACAACTTGGCCTTAAACACTTCCAGGTATGGGACATCTACAGCTTCTCTGGGAAACCTGTGCCAGTGCCTTACCATGCTCACATAAAAGAACTTTTTCCTAATATCTAATCTAAACTAAGATATAATAATCATATCATATAATAATAGTAGATATAATAAAATATAAAAATATAATACATTCATTTATATTAATACAACAACATAATAATTATATAGTAATACAAGAAATATATAACTATATATTATGTATAATATATGATAATAAACTATACAATAAAAATTGAATACAAAGATAATAATACATCATACAAACTAAGATTTTGTTCTATCTCGTCTATTCTGCCTACACACTAAGTCCATATCAGCCAATGTAAGGAGTAAATGGAAATCCAAATGTGATGTGCTAACTCTATATTTATTTCCCAAAATGAGTTAATACTGAAAACACAAATCCAATAATTTTCAGGAACAGGAAACCTATGGTAAATGTTTTCCCTCTCTGGAGTGGTGGATCTTAATCAGCTAATCAAGCAGATAATTTTCTTTCTCATCCTGATTACATGGTGTTCTGGATTTGAGCAGAGATGGATGATGGCAGCCATTTATCTAGGTAATGTATTAGCTTCCCAAAATACCTGATGCCTATGGAAGTTTCCTCCTCCAGCACTATTCCTTCTGTTACTCTCATATTAATTTTCAGTACAACTGAAAAGAAACAGTTGGCTCAGGTTCATGGCTCATGTTGTAAATGAATCTGCTTGTCAGGAGAGTGACCTAAAGAGGAAATTTGTAAGTAATGAGAGCTTGCCTTTACAATAAGCAATCACCAGGCAATTATCACTGTATTGCAATGATGAGGGAAATGAGTAGTTAGAGGAACAGTAATTTGCTTTAATGTTATCTACCCTTGATGTCATTGAGCTTTAAAGTAATATTCAACCTTCTATTAGAAAAGAAAAATGGCAACTGTTAAGTATGGTGATTTTTTTCCAAGTTACTTGGTGTCTGTGAGCTGGGATGTCAAACCTTTGATTATATCCTTGCAACAACCCTGACAATGGAATGTATTTTTTCCCTCTGCTTAATATAAAAATCCCAGCAGGAAGTCTTACTTTCAAAGGCATTTGATAAAGGAGCCCACTCATGGAGCTGAGAGGAAATCAATGGAACCTTTTAGTTTCATGGGGCTATGATGCTTAAGTCCCATGGTATAATGCATTACTTTTATGGTATTTTTCTGACAGTATTCTATATTCTGGCTTACTCTGCCTTTTGTCTCATGCTCAGATTTATTTTTGGCAAGTCTGCTTGTAATTTTGGACTGTGAAATCTAGGATATGGCATAGCACTCTGCTGGCACATTCTAATGAGATTTTAAAAATTATTTTGTATGTAGAACCTGTCAGTGAGAGCTGAATAGCACTGTTATCACTAAATGAGCTCAAGAAGGAAATCTTCTGTGGCCCTAATACATATTCTCCCATGCCTAACTTCAAACTTGAAATTGTACATTAAAAAGAAAATAATCCCTATTGCCCATTTGAAATTCTTGGCCTAAGATAGGAATGACCTGTTGTATTTATCTTTCTCTCCTCTTCCTGGGAGCAATGCTAATAATTTAACCTGGAGGTTGCAAGACATGGATGAGCCAGTATCAGTATACAGATTCCCATTCGGCTGCTGACAGATGTTGGAGTTTTTATGGAGTGGGCTGTGTGCTGCAGCTGGCGACTCCACAGAACTGGTACAGGAACAGGCCTAGGATCTGCTTGGTTTGCTGGCATGGCATTTGAAGGCTGGTTCATCTCCTAGCTGTGCTGTACAGGTATGCATTGTGTCAGTTCTCTTATGCCCCTCAGCACACACTTATGAAAGGAAGGCTCTGAATTCTATGCCTGTCTTCCCTGATCAGGGAAGTTTACTGGAGAATCATGAAAGGGCAAAGTTGGGATTTCATGAGGGTGACACGCAACTGGACACAGCTTGGAGTTGTAAGCAAAAAAGTGTTAAAACCTACTATACATTCATAGATTCACAGAATCACAGAATCACAGAGTCACAGAATCACAAAATAAGCTAATTTGGAAGGGACCCTCTAGAACCATTGAGTCCAACTCTTGGCCCTGCACAGGACCATCCCCAAGAGTCACACCATATGCCTGAGAGCATTGTCTGAACGCTTCCTGACCTCTGTCAGGCTTGGTGCTGTGACCACTGCCCTGAGGAGCCTGTTCCAGTGCCCAACCACCCTCTTAGTGAAGAACTTTTTCTTGATATCCAACCTAAACCTCCCCTGACACACCTTCAGGCCATTCCCTCAGGTGCTGTCATGGGGCACCACCGAGAAGAGATCAGTGTCTGCCCCTCCTCTTCTCCTCATGAGGAAGTTGTAGTTAGAGTTCTTATTTGTACACACAAAAGCTGAACAGCTTTTTTCTGGAGGCTGGTCTAACATTCAAGATCAAGGCTTGCCTTGGCTTTTTGTTGCATCCTCTTGCATGTCTTTGTCTCCCAATTAGGAAGTCTGTACTTTTGTCTGATCACATAAAAGCTACATTCCTTAGAGAGGATTTTCAGGAGAAAAGGTGTCCTACTGCTCTTTGCCTGTCAGCAATTCCCGCCCTCACACAGTAGCTCCCGGTGCAGTCTTTGATGTGTGGATTTTGGACAGTCGCACAGCCTGATGTTGCCATAACCTCCTTCCTGGGCAGGATGTCCTGCCTGGACATCTCCAGCCAAACCCTGTGGCATGTGCTCCCCATTGGCATGAGTGTTCCTTCTCCTGTTATTTGGTGTGTTGTATGTGGTGTGGGGAAAAGAGGAGCCTTTTGATACACAGCTTAGATTTTACCCAGATTTTACACTTCTTCGTCCCTGCGTCTAGCACTTTCTAGTGGCTCTAGTACAGGTCCTCACTTGAATTCCTCAATTGCTTTCCTAGTTGTCCCTGTTATGAATTGTTAGCGTTGAATGGACTAGAAAGAGAACAGAGAAACCTTTTGCAGAATGTGATTAATTTACTTATAGTCAAGAGAAACTGAAGTGATGGAAGAAAAGTGAAAACACAACATTTTCTGGTTTGGATGGATTTTTGTTTAATTTCGTAATATCATAATGTTGAATAAATTTTACACTTAAAGCTGTGGGGCACACTGGAAAACCTCCAGCTGGTTTGGAAGTCTGTGCTGACAGAAAAGGAACAACCGTGGAGAGATAACGGTCTGTAAGATCCATACGACTTAGGGAACTGCTAAGCTTTATTTCAGTCAAGTCTCATTCTGGTTTAAAGAAGAAAGAGAAAAAAAGCTGAAACATACATATAGAGAAGAATTTATAGTTAAAAGATCACCACAGTGAGAAGATACAGGAAAACAGCTGAAAAATCATAGAATCACAGACAGTGTGAGAAGAGACCTTAAAGATCATCTAGTTCCAGCTCCCTGCCATGGGCAGAGACACAAAATAACCTGCTTTTGACTTTGATTTACCACAGGAATGTTTTTGTTTGTTTAAAAGCAGTGCAATAAGGTGGAGAAAGGTCAAGGAAGAGCAACTAGAGAAAGGTATTGAAAAATCTGTGTCACCATTGTTCTGTTTATACTGTGCAGATGGTTTATGTTGCTGTACTTTTTCTCCCCTTGGATGCTATTATTTCCCTTTCCTGATAGTCTGAAGGGAAATAAAAAAAAGTAAATCCTAGGGTCAGCTAGATCTAGAGCTGCCAAATTCTCCTGATGTGCCATTCTAACGGCTAATTGAAAAGTTTCTGTTGTGTAATCAAAAGTATGCTTTTGGGAGCAGAAACATACTGTTTTGCTTCTCAACTTTTTGATCTGAAATAACTAGGTGAGCTGTTCCAGGAAGCTGACTATGGAGATGTATGTCCCTACTTTCCTCCTTTCACTGGCCCCAACTATGCTAGCCTTATTAGCTCCTTTTAACTAACCGTCATTAAAAGCAAAGTAATTGGCTTTGGATGCTTCTATTCCTCAAAACCTCATTATATCTTGAAACATGCTTTCTGCTCAAAATTCCACTTTCCAACTTCAGTGAAGAAATAGACCTTGCTATTTAACTCTGTAGAAAAAAAGGAATTTTTTAGCGTCTGTATCTCATTCATGTTTCAACTGTCTTTCTAGCCTGCGTGAGAAACACCGTGATTGAAAGGCTGCATCAAGTTAAAAAGACATTTCTTTTCCAAACCAGGCTGTCTCTTTCTTCTGCCTGCAAGTACCTCAGCATTGTCATAACTTTATTTAAGTGAATTCATCCAATAAACATCTAAGAAGAATGAGATGTTTAATTCTCTTGAAATAATTTCCCAAATTCAAAGTATATTTATATATTTTTGCCTACATATACAAAGTAAAAAGTATGATATTATTTTAAAAAATGTGATGGTCCAGCTTTAGCAGTGTACACCTGCTCCATTAGTCTGTTTCTGGAAGTATGAAGTCAGGCAAAGCAAGTATCTAATCCTATGACATTTTCATTTTTGTTGGTATTGGGACTCGGCACAGGTATCGCTCCTTCTTTCCCATAACAGACGGTTTCATGTCAGGGTGCTCTTGTTATCATTAAATTGCTATTATTTACATTGTTCCAGTGTTTAACTGTGCTAGTCTGAGATTTGGGTCTTTGTAACAGAGTTTTTTTTTCCAGAAGTGAGTTTTCCTTGTAGAATCTAATGGGATTAACAACTTCAGAATGGCAAATATTTTAAAATTCCTTTAGATCCTTATCCTGTGTCCATCCCTTTCCAGATGTCTCTTTGTGACTGCAGGACATGGGAACTTTGGCTTGAAGGCGTCCAGGGCAAGACTACAATGCCAGTGGGCTGGAATCTTTTATCCTGACATAACACAAAAATGCCTACTTACACTGACTGTTACATGTCCTACCGTCTTCTTCAGGACTTCTACAAGGTCTAAACTGTAAATAGTCTCTTGCAAATTCAGAAAATTCTGTATCATAGAATTGAATTAATGCATAAGGGTTTCACCTGGCCAGCCCCATGCCATCGCTTTCATGCTCTGTAATGAAACTGGTTTTAAAATGAGATTTTAAAATATAATAATTCAAGTTCTCCTTTTAATTTTTTTCTTTTTTAAATTGAAGCACTTTGATTTCCTATTTCCAGCTTTCTGGAAAAGCAGTCACAAGTGAAAATGACGCTTTTCAAAACTAAAGTAAGATTCTCAAGCCCTTGTGATTTCAGATGCCAAGAGTAAAGAAACAAGCATCCTAAGATGCATGATCAAATGATGAAAGATGGAAGTACTGTAACTAAAAAGTTCAGCTGTGAGCATTCAAGCTCAGGAAAAATAAGAGAGTTTTCTCTCTAGAGAACGTCACTTTCAAATGAAACTGGAAGAAGTGCATTTAAATGTAATGCAGAGATTCCTGTTTAAAATGAATTATGATCTCTTTATAAAGACATTCTGCAAAAATCAGCAAACTCTTTTAGTGTTAGTCCTCCAAATACTAGAGTTGTCAGAATTTTCTACAAAAAGGTAGAAAATTATAATAAATACTTTTGTAAAGGATAAAAACATACAAGAGATGTTGTATGTTTTTTAAAAAGCTATTTTCTAGAAGTGCCAAATAGGTTACCGCAGTTTTAGGCACAGGCTCAGAAACAACTAAAAAGGCCCATGAATGATTCAGCCATAATGATAGTTCATGTGTCATCCAGAAGTCCCGCCATATACTCTTGATTTGAAAGGTCAAGTTTTGCTAAAAAGAACATTCTTGATAAGATGGTCTCAGGATGTCTAATCTATCATGAGCAACTGAGCTTCATGAGACAAGATACACAGTGGGCAGAAAAAACAGCTGGCCTTCAGCTGTGGAAGGGCAGCAAGATCTGCTGGAGTCATAACAAGGGCAAACACTTTCTCTTTTCATTCATTTCCCACTCTCTTAGAAAATGTTCTGCCCAGGACTTAGCGGATGACATCAGATATGTCACAGAACAGAACTGTCCCTTGCTGAATGACAATAGTGTGTCTTGACCTCAGTGAGGTGCTTTGAAGATAGATTAGTGTTCCAGTAAATTGGCTGTCTGAAATTATTTGTTTATATAAATGCTAAAGGTGCTGATCTAAAGCAGTGTTTTCCCCTTTAATGTAATTTCTGGTGTGTAGAACAGACTGCCTTCTTCAGCTGGAAATTCTGTTAGGAAATTTACTGTGAGAAGGGAAGAGCTCAATCTCTGCAGGTGGGATCTCACTGTGAATCCTAGTGTGTCCGATCAAGTTTTTCTGGACTTTATGTACTCATGTTCCACCAGACAGAGCAAGGTAAGGACAGAACACCAATGTACAAGTGGAAGACAGACTCCACTATCCTGCTTGGCCTTTTAAAATAAAAATTATTGCTGTCTCCTTGGGTGGAAAGGCTTAAATGGGCTTAATTTGTGAAGCTGACAGATGAAAGTAACATAAAGATTCCCTTGTTCAAACACTTTTCACAGTGGTATGATCAAAAGACTACAGCAAATAACTTCACAATGTCAACTGCTTTTTTCTAGTTAAAAAGGTGACTAAATTATATGAATACTACTTTTAAAACGCATGTTTCTTAAAAAACTACAAACATTTAATTTAAAAACCCAAACATGGACAACCCAAATACTGAAAAGCCAATGAATCCTTTTTTTCTAGAGGCCATTTACTTCAAGAAGTCATACTCTTACCTGCATCTGCCAAGGAGGGCAGTGACTAGGATCTCCTGTAGTGTAACTGCCTTCACTTTTCATGATGGGAGATGGGAACCAGCACTGGAAGAATATTCTCAATAACACTACCATTTTTGGAGAAGAACAGGAGTCTGAGGAAAGTACAATGTCAACGTTTCCTATAGAAAATTTTAATTTTTCTTTTTTTTTAATATTTCCTCTGTAAAAATGAGACTTTACTTACCCCTTGCAGTATATATTCATAACGAGGTCCTACAGCTTATCGCAGTCATCCTTTAATTAATTTTAATTATTTTTGCTGTCATGTCTCTTTTGGGCCAATATTTTTGTATATTACTATGCCAAAGATATTTGGAGTTATACTTGCCTTTCACATTTGAAAATCATGTGTTTTTCTCAGAATTGTTCTAAATAAGAGAATGGATTTGTCAGTCATGGAGCTCTGAAAACTTACTCTACTGTTTTATATAACCATTATGCGACACTATCACCAACCTGCTTAGAAGACCTGCCTGATTTAAAGAACAAATGTTTTGATTCCACATATTTATATTTACAAAATCTGAGTGGCCTGGAAGCTCTGTGTTTACACCATAATGAATTGATTTTTCAAATACTTTGTAAGTCAATCAAATTAATGCAAATCGGTGATATTTTCTACCAAAATAAAAACGGAATCAATGCTTAATCTGTTTAATTCTTAGGCTTCTTGCTCTTGCATTGCTTATTAGGCTATTAATACTAGTCCATGCAATGCTACCCACAGACTTTTTGAGTGCCATTCATGAATATTGGAAACTTGTAGGTGAATTCTGATAATAAATGTCTTACAGAAACATATTTGTGCACAAAGTAGTACAGACCTTTGCCTATTCTTCAGGGTTATGGACTTTATTACATAGCACAAGTTCCCCTGCACAGAGCCAGGATTTCATCCTGGAATGTGGGGAATAATGCTCATCTCAGAATTTTTTGGCAAATGTATCAGTCTGCGTCTTGATACAGGACTGGATCTGTGCCGAAGATTTGAGTGTTAACACCCCCTCCTCATGTTGAAAACGTAGCTGTTTAAACATTCCTGAAAAAAAAAAAAGTTGGAAAAAACCCCCAGCATTGGCTTTACCTCATGTATGACAGTATGTGCCTTTATTGACAATAGAACAAATTAATTTTGTCAATGACAAAGACAGACAGGTATGTGCCAACAATCTTCTTTTGATGTGTGATTCTGCCAGAATTTTCTGCTCAATAAATGCAGGATGTGGTAATTTAAAACCTACTCTTTTTTTCTAGATAGAAAGTCTATTTTAGATTTTTTTTAAAATTATTTTTATTATTGAGTGACTTTAGGGAAACAAATATTGTAATCTAGTTAAACTATTTTTTGACTGTGTTTTTCTCCACTTACCCATGCTGTTAGGCAAAATTCTTCAAGGCAAACATGCGTGGAAGAAAGTGATTAGTAGTCACCAAGGTTAGATTATGCTCAACTAACTTAATAGCGATGAGCTCTGTGGAGAAGGGCTGAGAAGCAGATATTGTCTGTCTTGAGATTCTGCTTCCCATGGCATCTTTTAGCCCGTTTGGAATGTGACAGGCTAGATGAGCACACTACTGGAGAGGTGAGAAACTGATTGACTGTTGGCCTTAAGGCAGCATTTACAGGGTCATACTGTACCTTGAGATCGGCTGTGAGTGGAGATCCTGAGACATCTGTCCTGGAGCCTGTAGTATTTAATGGCTTCATCAATGCCATTGCCCTTGTCAAGTTTGTGGATCATAGCAACTTCTAGGATGCTATCCAAATTCTCAGAAAACAGAGTGACCATTTAAAATGAGCCTCCCACACTGCAGGAATGAGCCAGCAGGAATTTCAACAAGAGCAAACACAAAGTACTATACTAGAGATGGGATAACCCTCTGGAGTGCCACTGACTGGCTGAGGACCAGCTCTGTGGAAAACGACCTGGCATACTGGTGCACAGGAAGCTAAACAGGAACCAGCTTGGAAAAGATACAGATGATGAGTCATCAGAGAAGTCATCAGGAGGACACAGCCAGGATTTTTGCAGCCATGTGTGGAAGGACAAGAAGAAGACAATGGGAATAAAGAGGGATGCCTTTTCCTCGTCCTAAAATCACAAACCAGACATAGGTGATAAAATGTGGTTACCTTTATGGGGATCCTTTATGGTGCACAACACGCCAAAAATGCACCAAAGATGCATACTGTAACATAAAGTGGGCAAAATTTTATATATTTAGCAAGGTAGAATAACTGACAAGAATCCTCAGTTAGAGACATAGGTGATGAGGCAGTTGTGGTGATTTTTTTGGACAGGAGTTTGGGCTGGTGATTCTATAATTCTCCTTGCTTATCTGAGACTCTCAATATTCTCTGATGTTTTGTGCAAGACAGCCAGAAATGCAACTTTAGTTGTCAAAGTATACAGTAAGAATTTGCAGAGAAATTTAACCTTGTGCAAAAGGAGGCAGTTTCAACATGGTATTTAGAAAGAGAGTCTACACCTTCTCCTCACCTTTTCCTCCCTCCCTCTTGATACCTGTGCCCTTGAACAGCACCACTTTAGCACAAGTATCAAGACCTTTGAATTAATTTTCATCCCACTTGTGCCATCCTGTCTGAAATTCTTTTGTCCATGAATGTGGGGGGCTAGATAGGCAAGCTGGAATGATATGGCAGAAGGGGAAGAGCTGGTCTTCTATGAAGACAAGAGTGTCTTCATGTTAGTCCTTGTCACTTTGGTCTTTCAGATTAAAGAATTGTATGTTATGTCCAGATTATCTTCCAGAGACTTTCACTCTGATTCCATAGAAAACTGACAGAATTTGACAGTGCTAAAAGAAGAAGAAAGCTAACGGTCAAAATTAGAATAATCCCTACCAGAGTATATTTTTCTGCAACCAGAAGCAACTGATGGAGGTAGGAAAAAAAGGAAGAATTTATTAAATAAAAGGATAAGGCACAGTAGATCACAAAAATTATATCGAGTTTGGCACTAAAATAGCATCAGTGAGGGTGAACTATATGACAGATGACAGAGCAGAGAGTCTACCCAAGGAGCAAAACAGAAGTGTCAAAAGTACTTGACTGTCCTGTTTTCAAAAACTACTGGCATGTTTATGGAGCCTGGAATCTGATCAACACCATTGAAACTCAGGCAATCTAAGCACATAAAAGCAGATTTGTTGAAATCTATGGGGACTAAGCACCTACTGGTTTATCAATCAAAAAATTCCTGTCAAGCATTCATCTGCAATACTGATCACTTTAATAACTTTGAAAAAGTTGACCACATTTCTAAAAGAGCTCTGGTGTAAAAATGGGTTAGAGTTTTTGAAAGGATCATCAGTAAGGGTATTTTTTTACCAACTGATACATAATCACCTTACTTGGCTTTGACTGCCAGAATTGTCTAGTTATGCTAATATTACTGGTAGTTATATTGCTAGAAATTTCATTTGTATGATATGTCATTCTGAATGCCCAGCTTTTGTGAAAAATATTGCCTTGTATTAGTTGTTTGTCACACCTAAATAGGTGTATGTTAGTTTAAGAATACATTTTCTCACGTAGCTATGCAATGTCTCTCCACAACTGTGACGAATCTGTCTTGTCTGAAGATAGGTTCAGATTTCTTAATTCTCATTTGGGTGTCTTTAATCATAACATCTTTTCTCTCCTCTTCTGGGACATTTGTATTACCTAACTGTGCAGTTAGATTGCAAGTCTCCATCTGTAAAATGTTTCTTTCCTTCCTTGGAATTTGGCTTGGATTCCAGTTCTAAATTTAAATGGAACTCTATTTCCTTTGTCTGATAACCACTGAGTAATTAGGCTTCTACATAAAAAAAGAATTATCTAAAGAAATGTGTTCCTATAAATGGCATTTTGAGCACTGTAGATATATGCCTTCTCTGCCAGGTTACCTGCAGTGTGCAGAAAGAAATCTTAAAGATACAGATGTATTTATACATATCCAGCCCCTGTAATTTGTAATACTTGCTTCCATTATTTGTGTATCTTATCTCTTTCATATTACTGGAAAATATTCTTACTTCCTAAAAGAGACATTTGTTTCTAATGGAGTGGCCCATTTAAAGAGTCACATAATAATATCTTCACAGAAAATGCAGCTGTATAGCTCAATGGGTCTTTGCCTAGTTGCCCCTCTTCCCCCCAGTATTCTACTGTAAATGGTACCTGGATGGAGGCATATCTGATTGTTAGTAATTGTTTCCATTGTCTTATTCAGATTAGTTTCTGGCTTATTTCTGTTCTTGGCCAAATTTGTGGGCTGATATTTGGAATGAGCTTTGTCTAAAGTTCTACTATGCTGCTGTGTAGAGCTGTATATCTTAATGTGCTTTTCAGACTGTGGACCTAATAATCTGTAGTAATGCCAGTGAGGATTCCACCACTGGATGTGTCTTTGCACTGCAGTGGGTTATGTAGATAGCTATTCAGCTTGGTTATTGCAGACACATGGTTTCAAAAGGTCTCTGAATAGTTGATGGTGTTTGGGTGGCCCTAGTCTGGATCTCACAGCTCAGAACCCCACAGTGAAACATTCCAGTGGCTCCTCCTGTCTCTAATTGCTCTCCCCAGCTGGTGCTGCACAGATCTGCAGCGTGTCATTTCCCATATCAATGCCAGCACTCAGCAAGACTCTTGTGTTTGGCCTCATTTAGTGTTTTCCTCAGCCTGGGTCCAGCTCCCATCCTGCTCTCATGAGCAGACAAGATAACCGACTTTAGTGCTTCAGAACATGTCCAGCTGGAACATATAGGGATTTATTCCTATTGGGCTGAGTTTAATCTGAGCAAACTCTGCAAAATCAGCAAAGACTAACCATTCTAAAGTATTTGACCTAGTTTTCACCATTTCACATGAGAAAGCTTGGAAAGCACTCACATGCGCAGCTCAGCTGCCAGATCAGAGAGAATGGCTCTTCCTGGGAGAGAAGTGATGATCATGTGAAGGAGACAGTTTCATCCATAAGCAAACGTAGGTAAGGCAGGTTCATGTCTAGATGGTTAAATGGTAGTTTTTACCGGGCAACTGGCAGTAATCTTGAAGCACATTGTTTTATGGGACATAGAACTAGAGGAGTATGGCTTCCTATTTTTCTGTGATTTGTGTCCTGCTCTGCTCCCTGGCTGATAAGTATTCCCATCTTCCTGTTATGAGGCACAGTGGGTGACTCTGTGGCACTGGCATGTTGCCTGGCCAGCCAGCCTGTGGCTGCTGATTTTCCATCTAAATGTGTGAAGTGGTGGGAGGTCTTTCTTTGGGAACTCACTCTCTGCTACTTAGAGTCTTTGGAGAGACTTGAGGTCCTTGAGCCCCTGTTCCTGTGTCAAATTGAAAATTAATCAGTGGCTTCAAAGGCCTCTGGGAGATATGGGTCTGAGGACCCAAAAATTATGTAATCATGTGTGCTTCATTTCCTTTGCAAGCAGGGAGAGCAAGCATTTTCAAATTTGTTTTTCATTAAACTATCTCTCAAGCAAAAGATTAGATGCAGCAGCAGGAGAATTGTATGATATACAGCATAAATTTTCAGAATATGTGAACAAATCAAGGCAAATGTGACACAAACTGATAGGGGTGGCCTCTTGGGCTAAGGTAGTTCGAGACTAGATGTCATAAAAATCTTCATGAGACCATCAGCTATAAACAAACATTTGTAACCACCCTGCTGCTTGTTTCCATGTAATTTTTCATGAAAATCTGAATGCTTTTCCTTTCAAATATTGACAAAGACTTAAAAAAAGATTTAAAAAAAGGTTATCGGTGCATGAGTTCTTCGTAGTCAGTAATTCCCAAGGCAGCTGTGAATTTGGAAAAGCAAACAGCACTTGCCAAATGTATTTTGGAGATAAAACCCCAGACAAAAGCTCCTTTCCGGCAGTTATGTGTTTGGTGGGTGTGAACTATAGAAAAACTCAGTCATGGCTAAATTATTTTCCATTCTCTGGAAAGGAACAGAAAATGAGTCCTGACCAGCTTTTATCTATCCAAAAATTCAGAGTATGTGTCTGAAGCACCAGCAGAGGGCATTAATAGTCCATGAAGAAAGTACTGCAGCAGTAATAAATTATGAAATGCATTTACTTTAGTATTAAAGTTGAAAGAGCTGTAAACTGTATGCTTTTGCATCCTTTTGCATCAGAGTATTTGCCTGATTTTAACCCTGAATGTGTAGGTTCATTTAGCTATTTTCATTTAACTGGCAATAAGTAAAGCTTCTGAAATTTTTCATATCCCTCATCTGGAAAGCAGTTTGCAGCCCATTCAGTATTCAAATGTAGTACTATTTCCTCTTTCTGACAAACATGGAGTAATTAGGCTTTTCAGTAGACAAGTAATTACCTAATAAATGACCTTCTGCAAAAGGCTGCAGTAAAATGAATTAAAAGGCAAATTTAGCACAAATGATGGCTAAGCAACAAGGTACAGGAAAGAAAGAGAAGCTTTGCATAGCCAATCTGCTTCAGAAGCTTTAGGAATAATGAAAATGTTTGCTTATGGTGTAATTGTAAGTCTGACTCTGTGTGTACATTCTTGAACACAAAATATGGGCTGCTTGTCATACTGGCTGCTAATTCCCTTGAAATCATAGTTACAACTGGAAGGAAGCATGATCGCTTTTCACAGGACACTAATAACCTGTGGTTGTTTCTAAAACAAAATGTGAACAGCAAGCAGATGACAGAAGAAAACGGATGAGTTGTATGTAGCTTCCAGTGTCTTTTTTTTCAATTGTCTTGGGGATGGTTTATTATCCAACCCCATTTTTTGTTTTTTTTCTATCTGTTTTGTTTTGTTTTTCAGGAGTCGGACTGCTACAGCCCAACCCCCACCGTACCTCCAGCATTGCTCCGGGTTTCTGCCACATTGTAGCTTTTCACCCTCTGCCTGCCGGGAGGTCCTGCTGTTCCAGCTTGCTTCTCCTGAGGTTCCTGCTACAGCTTCATTTGCTGTCCAGAGGGGGCACCGGGATCGGCTGCCCCTGGGGGTTCGTAAAGTAAACCCCTTCTCCATCCCCCAGCTGTGTCCACCATCGTCCACGTGGAGAAAGACGGCTGGCCCTACGCCACAGCGCCCCCTGCAGCAGAGCGGGGGTCATTGCGCCCGCCCTGCCCTGCTGGGGAGCCACCAGCGCCCCTGCTGGCTGTGACCGTAACTACACCAAGGGGGAAGGTGCTTAAAGAGCGGGAAGAGACTGTTTATTGGGTTTTCTGTTCTTTGTTTGTTGTTGTTACTATTGTTGTTGTTTGCCTCGTTATACATACACACACTAATAAAGAACTGCTATTCCTTTTCTCATATGTTTGCCTGAAAGCCCCTGAATTTCAAAATTATAATAATTTGGAGGGGAGTGCATCATATTTTCTATTCCAAGGGAGGCTCCTGCCTTCCTTAGAAGACATCTGTCTTTCAAACCAAGACACCAATATACTTGCAGGGATATCAAACAAAAGAATTGTAAAGAGAATGTCTTTGAACTATTGTTTCCATAGAATGTCCAATTCCAGTCTACTCAGATTAATCAAGTTTCAAAGTGTACCACATGCAGTCTTCATGTGTGTATTCTGACACCCTTTCATCATCTATCCCTTCACCAATTTTGACATCTGCCTCTGAAAGCAAAACAAAACAAAACATACCACTTAGTGTTTCTTCAGAATCAATCTTAGTGTTTGAGGGATGAAAACATTTATTTTTATGTGGCAAAGAAGTTAAACCTTCAGGAAACAAAATCTTTTTTCTCAGTGCTGAAAAAATTGCAGTTGTGACAAAAATTTTCAGCCATAGAATCTTGCAAATACTTCAAAAGTTAATTTAGAACTTTTCAAGAGGTTGTAAGGAGAAAAAGAACTGTGAGAGTGTTCTGGGCCTTGGGCATTTCCTGGGGCAAAACCTGACTGTTTTTCTCAGCAAGTCAGCAGTCCCTAGAATATGTCTTAGGCTCATCTACTCCTGCTTGATCAGACACATCACAAACAGGTATGGTTCAAGAGCTGAATTTTTACTTGGCCTACAGCTCTGCTGATTCGCTATTTCTGACTCTTTCCAGAATCCCTGATCACGGAACATTTAGAAGTGATATGAGAACCCAGCCTTCACTGAAAATGTCAGGGCCATTTCCACGTGTACCCAGTACTGTATGTGAAAGAGAAAGAAACCAGAGGCCAGTATTATCACTGTTTAATTCCCAGCTCCTACTTCAGCTAAATTAGAAGCCAATTTTCATTAAATTGTTGCAGAAAGAAGGCTCCTCCTGAGGGTACTTCTGAACAAAGGACTATGTTAGGCCCTCTGTCAGTGTAGTTTTACTTCTCCCATTATATTTTTCTAGTAGCAAATGTGCATTTTTAAAAAATGACATGGTATGTGAAAAAAAAAAATACTACCGCTTTTTTTTATTGGATTACTGAGGTCAGTGGCTAAATGAGGGCTTGAAATATTTCCCTCTAATATATTCTAATATAAAGCACAGATTCAGGCCATTGCAGAAGATAAAGAACACTGTAGATTGATTTTAGATGTACTTTGTTTTCTCAAAGCATAAATAGAAGACAGTTGTTTGTATCTCTGGTCTGTAGTCTCCAAGACTTCTTTGATCCCTTGGTATTGCAGGACCTATAGTGTGTCAGAATAACAAATAATTTTTAATACATTTTTTAGCTCAGGGTTATCCTAGAAATTGACAAAAGAATGTCCCATATTTCAGAGCAACACTCTGCCTTCTAACCTTTTTAGATGCCTTCCCCTGAGAATACAGAGAAGTATATTATGAAATTCAAATACATCATACAGAATATTTTGGTTTGTAGGGCTTTTTAATGTACCATTCCTAATCATTAAGATAACAGAACAGATCTTCCTGTGCTAAAAACCCTCATCCCCTCTTATTGTTGGCACAACCCACTCATTTAGACACTGGTGATGATTTATAGGGAAAGAGGGAAGGAATAGGAACATGCCACATAATGCAGTGATGGCCAGCTGTCATCAGTTTATTTATTTTATTTCTGCTAACCTTGTGTGTTGCTTTTTAATTTAATAGGTCTTGTAAGAATGTATGTTTTCCCCAGACATGTATACCATGATACAACTGGTTGGCTATTAGACAGCAATGAATGGCCTCTCTTGGATTCTCCACACTCAGTACTAGAAAATAAATGGACTTCTGTCTTGCTACAGATGCACTAATTTAAAAATAAATTTAGAAATACGATTATGGATTTAGAAATACTGCTGAAGACTCACTGCACCTATATTTTTGCTATTATAATGAAATTATTTGATTTCAGCTGGCCTTTCTTCATTTGTCAAATAAATATCTCAAGACATCTTATGGTCACATGTATCTTTTTGAAGTAGATAATCCACTGTGATTTTGAAATTACATTCTTGAAATTAAGCCAGGAGATGGAGTGGAAGGTTGAAAACTCAAATTTTTCAGAGTCACTCATGCAGGAGTGAGTATTTGTTGAGTCTCCTGGCAGCCTGTATTGCTGTACCCTACTGAGAAGATCCATACCCCTAATCATGGCTCAACATAATCCATGGTGCTGTGTAAATAAGAAATAATGGTGGGCAATTTCCTGCCCAGGTGATTTTTTTTCCCCATTTGCTTCTATATAGCTAGGATTTTGTCCTTAAACTTTAATGGGATTTGAGGGTGTTTGGTACTTTATCAGATTGCATTCTTATTTCCTTGGTTTCTTGACAGGATCCAAGCACATAAAAAAAGACATTTCACTTAAAATAAAACAGCAGAAATAACCCACTTTCTTCTTGCTCTGCCCCCAGATGCAAACATAAGGATAGGTAAAAAGATGTGTCTGTCATTGTTATATTTAATAGTTTACAATGTTGTTACAGGAATTGAGATAGGGAAATGCATTTTTAAACTTTATATTGACAGTGCTCCTTTAAACAATAAAGAGAAAGTAGACAATAACATTTCAAAAAAAGTTAAAATATAGCTCTAAAAGCCCATATTTCATTTTAGCAGCTGTGTTTTTTCTCCGTGTATAATCGGTATATCTATTACTTTTTCTATTCACTCTGAAGTCAGTATTTAGTGGGCACAGGCTATAGTGACACGACATACAGTGTCTTGGTGCAAATATTTACAAGTATTTAGTGTCAATAATAATTGCAATATTGTTGGCAAGATATACTATAATTCAAATGCAAGATTTTAATGAAATTTAGCAAAAATTTGTATTATACCCCAAACTACTTTGTAACATTTTGTTGAGTTTCATATTTTTTGTTGTATAAGGAACAACTGTATTACTGTCACATAAATAATTGATTTATGAAATAATAAAGCCATGAAAAACCTGTGACAGTTAAAAAGAAAGTGTTCAGCTTTTAAATTCTAGATACTAATTTTCTTCTGAACCCAACTTAAAACACAGCTTCTATCTTTTTAGGGATCTGCATTTGGCTTCCTGTAAGATGCAAATATCTTGTGTAATATTACCCTTTAGGATACTAGTTGGAAAATAAATCAATTAATTTTTTAGTATGTCCATGCATTAATTTTTTTGTTGAAAATGAAATTAATTTTATGTTTCTTATGTGAATGCTGCCATTTTAATGTAATTAATGGCATAAGAACATTATCTTCAATTTTCATCAGAACATTTTACTTGAGATGTGAGTTTGTAGCAACTCTCGGGTATCAAATGTGGTGATTCTCAGGTATGGAGACAGACAAGACACTGAATAAGCGGGTTCAAACTTCGTCCCCCTTTGTTCCCAGCACCAGCATATATATATACATCTCTTGTTTACATACCATCGTGTCTTACAAACACTTGTTATAACATCAACTATCCACTTTACAATGAGCTAAATTTTTGTCAATTATCAGCCCATGTTCCCTTGGGAAAATGCAGTAGTTTGGGAAAAAATGACTGCTTTTGCAGGCCTTGAAAAGGATATGTGTCAGAAGAAACTGCTCTGAAACTCCTGATAATATGTGAGTCACACCTACTCCATTCAGGGGGAGATACTAGAGGTGCCTGTGCAGAAACTGAATAAAATGGAAGATTGTACATAACTGTACATGAGTGCATGACTGTTTTCTTTTCTGGGATCTTTCCATGCTCACTTCCTTTCCTGCTCTGGGAGAACACAGCAAAATGCAAGTTCACCCTTTGCAGACTCTGAAGCATATTCCCACATAAGATAACAACTCTTTAAAAGAGACAACTAGAGCTGAGACTATTGTTTGAAATGGCACATTACTGGCAAACATCATTTTCTCTTTATAAATTAGATCTGAAACAGTTCTTCTCACCACCATCCTATGGTACCATCCTGTTGCATCAAATATTCCCTTATCTTAGTACTAGGAACAGCCAGAGTTATAGATTGAGTAAATCTTGCAAAGATCACTTCTTGAAATTTATCAATGGGAACTCTGCTAGGCCAGATCTGAGCAAGTCTAATTACATGTGAGGACTATTAATTAGGCCTATTTTCATGCAGTTAATTTTGTCTTTTTTGTATTCTTGAATTATGCTAACTGAATTTCAGGAAGGTGAGACACTTATCCAGTTCTTCAGATGCTTTTGGTACAAATAAAATCAAATCAGTTACTTTTTAATAGTGATTCTTGTGACCTCATGCCAGATTTTGGGTGAATTGAATGGTTATGCAATACATCTAAAGCATGAAACCATGAAGGGCTGATAACATTGCAATAAACATGATGTTGATTTTTTTAGATGCACATTCAGAAGTTTTCATCTTAGAAAAGATCTCAGTGGCCATAATTTTCCAAAGGCTTGATCTGGCCCTAGAGGGGCTAAGTTAGTATGGAATACTTGACTCAGGCACTGTTGGAATTTAGGACAGGCAACAGAGGGACTCAGGGCTAGGTTTCCAGGAGCCAGTCAGGCAGACCAAGAGGAAGAGATCTTTGGAGTTGAACTATGCATCAAGCCAGTCCTCTTTTATGAAAGGCAGCAGAGCACAATTTAAAGAACAAAATATATTGATTGGATTGCCCTTATTTCCAGCTGCAACTACATGGAGAGAGGCAAGTGACCTTTAAGTCAGTTCCCACCTAGATGGATACTTTCAGTCAGCAACTGAAAACAAAACAATTAACTTTACTTCAGTGATCATACGTGCGAGTGAGCACCCAATCCCTAATGGGAAAAATAATGGACCTTTCAAAAAAAGGCAGCTTGCTTGTAGCATTTTCTTGTAAATACAAAGCAAATACTTGGTGTAAATGCTTCTATTTATAAAGTCTTATTTGTAAAAACGAACACCATGATATGGGGTAAGATGCCAGGCATGGTATTAAATAATTTTACTGCTTTATGTATGTCCTGACTGGTGTAATACAGATCAGTCTCTGAATGCCCACTGATTACGACATAATGCTTAGAAGTGAAATGCTGCTGAAGCAATGTTACCTCATTGAAAACACACAAGTTTATTTTAAGAACAAAACAAAATTCTGTTCTGTGTCAAAGCAAAACAGTTACAGATGAGCAAGGCTGTCCAGGGTAGTAAATTACACGGAAGTAAAGAATAAATGTATTATAGAGTATGCTGGCTGTGGAGCAAGCAGTACATTTCATTATAATTTGTCTGTTGAAAGAATCGATCTGTGAGAACAATCTCTGTAAGTCAAACCAAAGTAAACGTTATAAATCAGTGAAGCTGTATCATTTGAATATCTACAAGAAAAACGAAGCCACTCAAATCTAACACTATCTTGCAGAATTTTGTTGTTGTTGGTTTGGTTTTTTTGTTGTTCTTTTTTTTTTAAAGTAAAGTTTATCTTGAGAATAAAAGAGGAGCTTGTGAATCTATTCATTCAGGTTAATCTAACAATCTCTTGCAAGTTAAGGAACTGGGCATCTCACCAGGATGGGTATTAATGTCTACATTACACAGACTGAATTCCAGCAGACTGGGCTTCTTTCTTTGTCTATATGATGTACTCTATGTGAGGGCTCTTGCTTGTGGTTAAATGAGCTATCACTAAATATTTAAATACCAGTTCTATGAAAATTAATGACATGGCAATTTAGGTTGTCTCCTTATTTGTTGCTGCCTGATGATTCAAAGCTATGACTTGCAACTTGGAAACAAACTGGCCAGTCTTTTTGTGGAGGCTCAACATGAAGGAAAAACAGCCACATATTTTTGTCTTTTGCACAATAGAGATGAAATTTACCTCCTGTACCCAGCCTACACTTGGTTATCTGGCAAGTGTACCACAGGGAGCTTCCATCCTTTTCATCCTTGCTTAGGAGATTTGGAAACAGATCCTTTAAGATGCAAATGAGAAAGATATGGCAAGGAAATCCAAATTTGTCCTATATACTACTCCAACTGGAAGAGCATGGCAACAAGCAGTTCCTGTGAAAAGCAAAAACATCAGAACTCAAGGGACATTTAAAGCACCTCATTCAAGTAATCAGAGCTTTTCTATCATCCTGAAGGCAATATAGCAGCAAATAATGCAAATTCAGACTCCTGTTGTTAGGTATTTATTGGCATGAATTCTAGTAGTGGCAAAACAGAACATAAATGTTGGTATCACATTTTTTACTTGAAAGTGATCCTTAAAAAAAGAAAACCTTGGTAGATTTGTAAGGAAAAGCTGCCTCACAGGTGACAGCGTTTTCATTCACCTCTAATATAAACCTTTAGCTGCCTTCCTATCCTTCCTACTTGTCCTGGTAGTCTGGCTCCTCCCAGGAACTTGTGATGCTACAGGCTTCCTCTTCTTTTCCCAGCTGGGGAAGTAATCAGTGCCCAGCTCAATACTCTAAGCGCTTTGATCCCTCTTCAGGAGGGCAGTTTGTCTCCTTGCAGTTCATTCAAGGTCACTTTAAAGCCAATTATCTTTGCCTTGTAAGATGATACGTGGTAATTAATGGTAGTGGGTAGTGATGGTTACAAGCTCTTTATAGCCACTGTAACTGGAATATATTGTATAATAAAGCACTGTTATAAAGCTACTGTAGATATCCAGTGTTCCCGAGTTCTATTATCTTTTAAGCTCATTGCACTTATTGCAAATGTTATATCTTATTTTATTAATCAAAAGGCAGTAAAGAGGGCCAAAAAGCTCAATCATGAGATATTCAGGATGAACTGAAGGGCACTGGTGGACCTAATTAATCTAAAATGATAAAATCGTGAAATGAGATCTAAGGTATGGATTTTTCTTGTTCCAGTTGTTCATAATTGGTCTCAAATTTTTTGCTTGTTTTCTGTCTTGTTTTAAACATAGGTTTTGAAACTTGATCAGCTGCTGTTAAATCAATATAGTAATATTTATACATATAAATAGAAAAATACAGAAAATTTTGTGCTGAAAGTTACTACATTAAACTTTAGAGTTCTAAATAAAACTAATAGAATACCCTGTAGGTAGTCATACTTTTTATTCCAGGATCCCCAAATGCCCTCTGACAGTATCTTCACTCCGAGATGCTGAAATAATCAGTTGTCTTGGCTCACCTAATATTCTTAACACACGTACCTCACGAATACCTAGGTTTATTGTGAGAGACAAGAAATCCTGTTCACTCTTCCTCAACAGAAAGCACTCTGGGAAAGGTTCAGCTAACAGCGAGGTAAAAACCAGGTCATGTAACCAGAGAACAGGTTGTATGGCTGGCATGTGCTTACCTCATGCATGAGATAATGATTAGTTGATGAGATGCATGGACACCACAGAATCAGAGAGCTGACTGGGTAAAGGACACATGAATAGAGACACTGCAGTGGCAGGCAGCCAATGAGTGCTTGTTTGGGTTCAGTTCAAAACATAAAAGGGTTCAGTTTGTTACAATAAACCGTCTTCTTCGGAACAAGCAAGGAAGTCCCTGTCTTTGTTCCTCATTGCTACGAATGGCTGCCCGAAATAGGGCATCTCACAGGAAGTGTGAGGAGCTATTGTGGCGGCTCTTGAAGAAACCCGTGTGGAAGAGTGCCATTTTGCGGCTTCACAAACTGCTTCCCCTGAACCGTCAGCCCCGCTCGTAACCACTTCCAACACACTGGCCGATTCTGAGGTCAGCCCATCCCCTACGGGGCTGATTCACCTTGATGAAAATCCTTACCCATTCGACTCTGGAAACCAAGTTCCCTTGAATCAACTCTTAGCACCATCTTTGCATCCTTCTGATACTCTCCCTCCGGTGTTTTGCAGTGAAACGTTCGCTCCTTGTGTCGAGGCCGCTTCGGCAGTGCTGCCGCTTTTCACCACTCCCCCTTGCCTCCCCCCTTCTCCCCTTTCCCCCTCTCCCCTGTGGCTGCAGCGGCCGCCCGGAGCACTGGCATGGTGTCAGAAGCAGCAGTTTATCCTGACACGGGTGGCTCCTTGGTCTGCCGCGCCGGGGCCGTGTGAGGCGGCGAGCGGCAGAGCCTTCCCACCGCCCGTCCGGCGGCAGCTGCGCCTGGGTACGGCGTTGGGTGCGGGGCAGCCCTACTGCACCAGCCCCTTTGTTATCAATGTGTATCATCCAGCTGCGGAAAGCGGCGGCAGGGACGGGTGGGCCAGGCAGGAAGAAGCGCGGGAAAACCCAGGGGGGCCATCCAGACCCTCATAGTTTGATCCATGCATGTTTTTTCAAAGTACCCTTTTCATAATGAGACTGAGTTGCCGAGATTTTGTAAACTGTAAGAATGGCTCCTGCCCTGCTGTCCCTCCTCCTCCCCATAACACCAGAGTAAAACCTATGGATCAAGATTTGATACAAACGGTAACCCTCTCACCCTGCAGCAACTTCTGACTGAGGGCTTCTTAACAATTTAAACACATCTACAATATTTTTCAGCGCACCTTGGAGATTATCTTTTGAAACCACTTAGCGAGTTAATGTTAATATAATGTAATGTCTCAGGCCTGGATTTATAAGCTTGTATATACCTTCTGTGAAGGAAAATTGGCAAATTTCGGTATTGTTAAGTTTCCTGCAGGTGATTTAGTTCTTGTATGTGTCATTTTGTAAGTGAAGAGATAAATAACCTACAAGAAATCAGTATGTTTACATTCAATTTCATAGTTAAGAAAACTTCTGTCTCATTTTGAGCTTCTGGGAAAGCCTTAATTTGTCCCAACCTTAGTGTCTTTGTGAATGCAACCTATTAATGTTAGAAAATAGGTTTTACTAAATTGCACAAACATTTTTTGCTGTTGTTAAAACTGACTTTGTATTTTCAAGTAAACTGTAGATTCTGACAGGACTGTTTATTAGAGAGGTTTAAGGTTAACTGTGTGATCGTAGTATGTTTCTGTATCTAAATAGCATTCTATGATTCCTTACTTTAATGTTGCTTAGCAAGGTCTAAACTCTTCAGAGGAAATACTCATGTATTGTATGACTACTAAAACTTGTTATGCAAGATGTAAACTGCCTTTTTAAGAACTTTGATTTAAAAGTAATACTGATTTTCTTATTTACTTGTAATGATGTTAGATGTTACCATAAAATTAGAACAGGAAGACTCATATTTGCAAGATGCTATTCGACATCTTAATCTTACTCAGCATGGGTTGCAGGTGATCCCTTTAAAAATTCAGTAAATCCCTCCCTGGAAATATTTAGGGTGGATATTAACGGACCAAAATACGTAGAATGATTTACAAGAGTTATTGGGAGAAGTCAGCTGGGTGAGGCCCGTGCTAGGTTTAGCAACTCATCATTCAAAGCATTTGTTTGCTCACTTAAAAGCAGGTCCTGACTTCCCCATGACCATTGTCTGCAGACGAATCTCTGCTGCAAAAGCAGGCAGAATTGTGCCAGCTTTACCAGTTTGCTTGCTTTTTACCCCACAGCTTTAATAACTTTTCACCATGAAAGAAGCATGTGACAGCATTTCAAACCAATACAGCTGTTCAGTGATTCAAATGTAATTATTCTTCCTTACCACTTATAAATTGAAATTGGACTTGATATCAAAACAGTGATGGACCACAAGTGGAGTAAACAGTAGCATACTTCTTCAGAATCAGCTGAAACCATGACTTCGTAGCTGTTTATATACGTGTCAGTCTTATACACCCACTGACCTTACAGAGTTACATGTGCAAAACTCATGTTAGTATTATATAATTACGTCTTTGATGTTTTGTCCTTAAATATGTATATTTCATTAGCTTTAGTATTCCGAGCTCAAATCCATTGTACTGGCAATCACAAAAGGCTGTATTACCATCTGGAAACTGGGCAGGTTTTAAATGCCATTTGCCCAGACGTACAGTGTTGTCATTTCTCTGAGTAAAGCTGCTCCTTGAAAAATCTTGCCAAACTTATGCTTCTACCAAGAAAGTACTGACCATGAACAGGAATTTTCAATAATGTTTACCATAAGCTATTCTCAAAATAAAATTATTTATGGTCATACTGTATCTGCCACACTTTTATACAAATTATCAGTAGCTGTCTTGTAATGATGGAGTCAAAATGAGTTAAATTCTGTTGTATCTGAAACTTTTAAAGGGGCACTCTCAACTTTGAATCTAGTAATTGGAGAAAAAGTGAACTCAGAGGTCTCTGGTGGTTACCCTTAACTTTAACTAACTTTTGTAGTTAATGCTTTTTCCCTCTTGCTATCACATTTAAGAGTACTGGTTCCTACAGAGGGCCTGTGCTTAAAGTAGCCTTGTATACAAACTGAACCAAAAATTTACTTTTGCCAGAGCTTAAGCAATACATTTGTTGTCCAGACAAAATAATTTAGCTTATAGTTGATAATGTCCCTTTCAAATATCATAGACTGGAAGTTGTAATTTGTGTTTGTCTGTATACCAAACCACTGTCTCTTGAAAAAATTCAAATATTTTCATACAACATTGACAGGTTTTGTGATGTAGATTTTTTTTGCTCTTTACCTTCAGACAAACTGTTGCAAAAATGTTTACTTGCCTTTAACAAACTATTGTGTGCCAAAGCCTTATTCTTGGTGCATGTAATGTTTTTATTGACAGATTAGGACATGCAGTGAAGGCAATCATTCCATGGCAAGAAGATTATTAACGGAAATATGCAATAAATCAAACCATTGGCAAGAAGATCATGATGCAATAACTCAAACAAGTGGTTCCACTCAACAGGCTGAACTTCGTGCAGCAGTGTTCGCTTTAAGGATTTTTACACAAGAAGCAGTTAATATGATTAGTGATTCTGAATATGTTGTTTATATCATAACGTGAATACATAGATTTTATATAAAGGGATTTAGCCATAAGATATTATATAATGCCTATATTAATATGCATTCCTTTGGTTGCTTGTAGGTTGTTCATGTCAAGAATCTTTCTCAACGGATATTAATAGAGATTTGCTTCTAAGATATGTTAGGGAAACCTTTCCAGTCAAGGTCTTGGCTCTGGCCAAGCCCTGGCCCTGGCTGGCAGTGGAAGTATTACATCAAACCCAGGTGTGTTGTGGTGAATGAACCAACCAGGGAGCCACAGAGCCCAGAAACAGAGGTTTGGTGGGCTGGTACCAAAGAGTAAAACCCCATTCTGTGAAGATGGCGTCTGCCTTTGAGTTCCTAGGATTCCTGAGGGGCGGGTCTGTCTACAGTTGACAGACACCCCTTGTGTCCCCTAAGGGAAGGTGTCCTGGCCTGTCCCACCTTTGTCCTCTTCCTATAGGTCCCTGCTATGCCACCCCGCCCCCTTCCCTGTATCCCTTTAAAAAGCCCCTCAGTCTCTTGTCTTGTTCTCTTTGTATCCGATCCCCTTCGAGGGAGCTTCTGCAATAAACCCTTGGAACACCAGCCGAAGGGCCACCTTTTCTCATTTATTTCTGGCCACGCCTGGTCTATCCATAAGCCCCAGGCACACGAGGCTTTGTGCCTTCCACCGCACGGGCTGGGAGGCTGGCAAGTGAGGCACCGAGGTGCCCCAGGGTGTTCTCCCTTTATGTTGGACATCTTGGACCAAGCTGCGGTCCCCCCAGCTCAGCCAGCATGCCAATGTAATAATATACAGGTGTTTCTGCACTGAAAGTGTAATCAAGTCACTTTGACTTGCTGATTTGGTCTTCTAAAAGCTGGACCCCCTTTTCGAGGTAAACTTGGAAGTCTTGCCTGGGAAGGTTTTCCAGGTCCTCACTGTGAAATAGGGCTCTCCAGTGATTGCAAACTCTGGGTGATGGTACAGTATTTAGGCCGTTGATGATGTATTGCTGTTTTATTAGATGGATTGTTTTACTGTTCATGGTAAAAGAAGTGCATATTATCAAAAAACCAAAAAAGGGGGAATATGGCTCCTCAAGAACATTTAGATTACGCTTAAGTTTTTGAATGCAGATCATCAGTTCTGAAGATTTGCACGTGCAGAACCAATTCTCAAAAATTTTATGTCGGGATCCACAATTAGGTGTGCAATGGCAAGGCCCGGCTGATTTACTAATCTAGGGGAGAATGTACACGTGTTCTATTGCCAACAGGTCCAAAGTGGTTACCTGCTCGTCCGGACAAACATCGATTGTCTCCGAGGAGAAGAAGCCCAGTGAAAGGAAAAATGACCTATTTGCCATCCAGCTTTTGTGGCCAACGCAGGAGCAGAGGCAGGGCTGCCAGGAACATGGCTGTGTCTGAAAGCTTACTGAGGCAGCCTGCCACCCGAGGCCTTGTGTCCACTGCATTCACCATCATATTGTTGTGTTCCTGCTGACTTTTTTCAGTTATTCCCTGCTCCATGCTTCCAGAAAGATGTTAAAGTCAGCATTTCCTGTTAATGGACTCCCCCCTGCCTAAACTGCATGGCCTAAGAGCTCCGGCCATAAGAGGTCTGGAACAGTATTTCCAAAAGCAGAAGCAGCAACTCTCTTCCCGGGGACATCGGACACCATCTTTTTGTTTTCCTATGCTGTAGGTCTCTTTGTCAGTGGCATAGTTGTCTTTGGTGTGTTTTTATTGATTAAAAAAGAAGGGGGAGATGTGGGAGACCAGAAATCCTGTTCACTCTTGCTCAACAGAAAGCACTCTGGGAAAGGTTCAGCTAACAGTGAGGTAAAAAACAAGTAACCAGAGAACAGGTTGTATGGCTGATGTGCTTGGCTCGTGTGTGAGACAGTGATTGGTTGAGGAGATGCATGGATACCACAGGATCAGACAGCTGTTTGGGTAAAGGAACGCATGAACAGCAGACACTGCAGTGGCAGGCAGCCGATGAGTGCTTGTTTGAGTTGAGTTTAGAACATAAAAGGGTTCAGTTTGTTACAATAAACAGTCTTCTTCAGAGCAAGCAAGGAAGTCCCTGTCTTTGTTCCCCATTGCTACAGTTTCTGTCTTTGTTGTCCTGCCATCAATTGAAATGCTGTGCTAGTGAGACAATAGCTGAGATTTATCTTAGGGTGATAAAATGAATTTAAATTTCTTTATCAACTTCTATTATTGAAATGCATTTTTATGCTTTGAATATCTCTCATTAACATGGTAACCACAACTTAGTCAGACATGAGGGTCTGTTGAACTGCAGAATTCCAAGAATGACCTATGTCAAGGTAGATTTATGTTTTACAGTGCTTTTTAATAATCTTGTGTTTTAAAACAAAGCAAACAACTTAAAGAATATTATAACTATCCTAAGGATAAATTTTAAAAATTCTGAGAGTTCAAGTACACTTAAAATATATCAAACATATTAAAATTAATAAATCAAGTAGCTGAAATATTTTTTATTACATCCTAATATGGATTGACAATAATCCCATATTTAAAGGTACTTGTGTGCACTGCCTTAGGATATGCCAAACTCTATTATTAAATACATACTATTACTATTAGATACTATTTTTTTCCATTGTTATACTTCTTATGCCATATTTTATCTCTGACTGCATTATTTTTGGTAAATGTCTATGAAAAGACAGAAGAGTGATTGTAAAATTGCAGTGCATCAAATTCTTCTGTACTTGTAACTGTGGAATCCTTCTAAGCTCCAAGGGCTTATCATCTCTCAAAAAAGATTAATTTTACCAGCTTCTGATTTTTTTTTTTTGATCAGCCTCTGTAAGTAGAACTATCTGTTTCCTTGTTATTTCCTTTACATGCATTGTGATTTGTGAAAGGTGGTTTTTGGAGGAGTTATGGTAACATAAACCAGCATGATCTTGTGTTGCCAATGGCAGCCAGGCAGCTGAGGGGCTAATTAGCTGCCTGTTACAGAAGGGATGTAAACTGAAGCAGTGGAAGTCTCTGCAAAGGAATCTAGAAGAACCACATCTCCCACAGCAGATATTACTGAGTATGTGTGTGTGTATATATACATATACATATATATGTGTGTGTGTGTGTGTAGATTACCCTAATTTGTCTCGATTCCATTCCCGTAGAAGTAATTTGCAAAAGCCTTACAGGTATTGGGACTAGAATTATTGGGAACATGAGGGAAGACTCGTGGATCTGTCATGGGAGAAAAATTGGTGTTGTATTTGTCCCTGCCTTTATCTTGTGCTCAGAAGTGAGCTAATCTCATAGCCTTCATCTGCTCTCTGAAAAGGTGGCTGTCCTGGGTTGCAGTGTATTCTATTACCATCTTCATGAGCTGTTGAAACCAGATGGGGCTGTATCCCTTGCCTCCTCTCTCTGGACTATCTTCTGTTAATGGGCCAGCTGTCCAAACTAAGTGAGGTAGGTGTCTTTATCTCGCCCGTGACCCATTCTCCCTCTAGGGGGGATATCTCCTGTTAATGGGCCATCTAGTCTCACCACATGATTGACGAAATTACATCATCCCATTGTGAGATGCTCTGCCCAGAGGGAGGAACCAAGCATCCCATCCTGGATATAAGCTAAGATTTCAAACACCAGAGTCAGCCCTTACCTACTGGATTCCCAGAGGACAAGAGCTACCACTGAACCTTCAGGTGAAGACCAGACCTTTTCTACAGGACCACTGCTTCGAGAGGAGCAGCGCTGCGGGAGGACTGCAGCCACTATTTTATTGGACTGCTACCATCACCCTGACTGACAGGGTGTCAGGTTGTATCCTGACTCTGTCAGTGGTTTCTTTTTGTACTATTGCATCTATTTTAGTTTTTCCTCTTAAATTGTACTTCTGACTTGGAGTTTCTCACTGGTTTTGCTTTCAAACCAGTACAGTGGCTGTATTTGATTTCTTGGTGCTTTGCATTTACTGTTGGATTAAATAACTCACCTCTTCCATTGAAATATACATATTCGCTTCCTTTCCATGAGCATTTCTATTGTGCATCTTCGGTGCTGGAAGCTCTCTGCTGTTTCGATGTAATCTGTTAGTATTTCAGTAGCTTTAAATATTTTTCAATCTAGTGAAATCATAATCAATAATTTTTCTAATGTAGAGATTTAAAACTGTGAACTGTTTGCCAAGAAATATTTTGAAGCTAGAATGCCTGCTGGACTGTGTAATAGACTATATGATTGGCCTAATTCTGCACTGTTAACAATTTTGAGCCTTTATTGATGTTTTGCGCAGTGCTCAGGCTATAAAAAATTTAAGCATTCTTATCTCCAGTTTAGAGAAAAGTAAGTCATGGCTGCTAATGATTTCACCCTATCTATTTATTAGAAATAAATGAGAATGGATGGTTAGTGATATTTCGTCTTGCACTGGTCTGGCAGTGTTTTTAAATAGGATAAAAACTTTTCTAGTACTTCTCCTCTCCCTCACTTGAGACTTACTGCTGTCAAACCCAGAAAATGCAAGTCAGGCTTAGGAGCTAAAAAGTGCCATGAAAGGTAGTGAAGCAACACAAGAGCCTGTCAAATCAAGTGGCTCCTCCTTTCAATCACATGAGGTTCCAGGCCTGGAAAATAAGAGCAGTGTGATTTCTGAGAGTTAATTGGAAATCTTTTTTTTCCTGCTGACTCCTGGCTTTGAGGATCTGTCAGGCTAGAAGGACAGATGTCTTGTCCATTTCCCTGCTGAGACCAGTATCAACTATGACTGGTTTTTTCCTGGCAGATATTTATCCAGCCTTTTCTTAAAATCCTCTTGTGAAGGTAAATCTGTGGTCTTCAAGGACCTTTACTTCACTATACCACTATCTATGTTGATAAGAAGTTTGTTGTACAAGCCAAATCTTTTGATGTAATCTAAGTTCATTAGTTCGTTTGACACAGACATGAACACAGTGTTCTTTCCCTTTGGCAGCAATTTTTGGTGCATGTCATTCTTGTGTCTTCTGAATCTTCTCATCTTTAAACCAACCTCTTTGAGTCATTCTCAAAATACAATTGATGTTTTTGAGATATCTGACTCCATTAGCTGTTTTCATCCAGATTTTCCTCATTTGGCCTATGGTGTTCTTCAATCATGCTGCCCCAAACTGGTTGCAGTATTCCCACTGCACACCCAAGCAAGGCATAGTTTATGTGGTTATCAATTATATTATTCTTTCTAATCATATGAGATTGGCAGGCCATTCTGCTGTTCATAAACCCAGGGTGATATTTGGTGTACCAACCTGTACACAAAGGGATGCTGAAAAGAGGAACTCAACAGGTCCTAGTACAACCTACCTTAAGGTGCTACCAAAAGTAGTCCCAGGTACTACATTTTTAAGTTTGCTTATGAGAGGATCAAAAAAGATTGAACCACATTGTTTTTTTCTGACTAATTTTAGAGTGGCTATAAGGATTTGGAGTAGCAAGTATATGCTACAACTAATGGGAAGAATTTTTGTTTCCTGATAGCAAAATGAGTCTAGGTTTATCAGGGAAAAAAAATCAATTCTTTTTGTGCAGATGGTGGCAGAAATGAGATGGCATCTGGTTATGCGTCTATCTCCTTAAATCTGTTTTGATTCCATTGAGAGATATGAGCCTTTGAAGAGAGTAGCAAACAAATAAGACAGGGATGATACCTTTGGTCCTCATGATTTTAATTTTATCTTTTTTTTTTTTTGCTATTCTCCAAAAGAAAACTTTATGTCATTAATAGAAATTATTTCTAGTTTCCAATTAGCAAATAATTTCTGGAATAAATGTTTACATATTAGAACAAATTATGGAATGCAAACTTTGAAAGCTTTGTGGATCTTTATAAATAAATTAAAAAGAATCAAAGGTTTGTTCAGGAGGAAGAAAAAGGCATTAAAAGAGATTAATGACCTACATTATTAGAATTATTTTATAGCACATTGCAGTCTTGCACATCCAGCAGTGACATAGTCCATAAAATAGTACTTGCCTAGAGAAAATTGTGTTTACCTTGAGAAACTGCATTAAGAAAAATTTAGTTCATATCTGGATGCTTGCTAGTAGAGGATAACAGATTTATACATGCAGATAAGAAAGAAAAGGAAACAATAATTTCCTAGATATAAGTTGTGATCAATACACTATTGGAGTCTGGGGTGCACAAAATAAGGAAAAAGTAATAATATTTTTAAAAAGATCCTGTGTGAATTTGCCTTTTTACATAAGAGAGAAGGAATAGGAATAGTTCTGAAATTATAATTTCGATTAAAAAGTGAGGTGTAGGACTAATTATTAGAAATAGTTTCATGTCTTCCATATGAAACTTTACTGTACACTCACTTCATAGCAGATTGCTTCTAAATACAACCATTCTAATGATAAAATGTAAACTTTTAAAACTCACTAAGCTTTGACTTTGCTTCTCACAAGTATTATATATTGAAGGAAACTCAATTGGAATCCACAGAAAGCCCTTGAGCATGACCATTAGTGCTTGGATTAAAGTGAGGAATACCTTTGAGGTTAGAGGTGAATTCAAATCAAAGGCTTATGGAGGAAGCAAATGAATGTTAGCAAACAAGGACAAAGCAATTCTTCCCAAAAATCTTTTTGCTATTGTTAGTAGACATGATAATATTTTAGAGTTTGATGCATTGTTGCACTGTGTTTGTATATTACTTTGAAGCTAAGTTTTCAGAATTGCAGCTTAAACTGGGCAAAACTTCTACAGTTCCCCAAAAGCCCAAGTAATCTTATTTGGACATGATATTTGCTAGAGATCAGCTTTGATTAATTGTCTGAATCTTCTGAGGTTTCAGATGGTCTATTCTACTTGACATAAGGCAAGCAGCATAACTGGTGGAGCAGCATTTCCACCTGCAGTGAGACTTTTTCCTCACAGTGTGTGTTCCTCAGACTATCTTGTTTGATGCAACTTATTATTTTTTCCTTCCATTTTAATAATGCCAGCACTTGTTTCCTCCATCCCCTTGGAATTTCACATCATGTGTTTTGTGGAATAGATAAGACACCATTTCCTTCTTCCACTCCAGCAACAGAATAAGTGGATTGTGAATGGAAAACAATTGTTTTTTCCCCTGATCCAGCAGGTGTAGGAGTGAGAAACATTTTTTTTTTATGTAGCTGATATCACTTCCTGGTGGTCTGTAGCCCAGAGTTAAAATCTGCAAATTGGCACACCTGTGCTAAAAGTAGCCTTGCTGTGTGGGTTGTCTGAAGTAATAAAATATGAGGTAGGAGACAAAGGAATAGAAGATCAGAAAAATGAATCGAACATACAGAAGAAAGGGCAAATATTTTCCCAAATTTTATTCAATTGCTTTTGAACACTTTGTTGTTAGCAGAAGCCAGAGAGCTTCCCTTTTTGGCAGTCTCAAGGTTTACATTGCCTGCTGTAAAGATTCAAACTTGAAAAAGATTATATTGATTTATATATATAAGAAAAATCATGATCTGAGACCTTGCAAGCAGGAGGGTAAGCATGTGCATAACCCTGTAGAGCAGCTGTAATTAGGGGTGTGCACAGCCTGGTAGGCAGATGTCAGTCACCTCTTTTCATTTCAGCTCTCAGTGGGAATCAGCAATGGGATGCTCTCCACAGCAGAAGGATCTGAAAAGTTGTTACTGATTGCCTTGCTCTTCCTAACTTGGAGTTTAGTCGCTTGGGTTTGATATGATGATCACACCATGATGTGATACAGTAAAGGGTTTATGGAATATTTCATATTGATTACTCTTTTCTGCATAGGCCTATGATTATGGAAGATTTCCTTATCAGCATGAAAAGGATGCTTGAATTTAAAGCTTTATTTTGTAAGTGGAATTATGTCTTGAAATACGGCCACAAAGAATATACTTTTCTGGTATTTATTCCTCTTTATTTAAAACTAGATAAATGTTTTTAGCAAGGGAAAAAAAAGGTTCCTAAATAGCTTTGCTCTCTTTTGTCTTGAAAATTATCCAGCAGAATATCTGCATTTGTTTCAAGTCTTCAAAGCATGACACACAAGCAGTAGGCTCTGATAGAGTACAGGCTCTGAGAGGGTGTACAGTGTGTATAGCTGAGCCCAGAGTCTCCACAGCAGCCTTGATAATGGGGGACTCTAACTCTTATTGTCCTCATTTTGGCTTGTTAGCACTTCTGTAACCAATGCCTTACTGCTAATTGGAAGTAAATATTTTCAAATATTTTTTACAAGTTTTTGCTGAAGTGTATGTGATCAGAAGGGTGTTTTACTGCACATAATGGAGAGAATAGAATTTTTTAAAAAAGAAGCATGCTTGGCTTTTCAGGAGAAGAGAAACAAAAATAAATTATATGAAGTGGTGATTTCCAGGATCAATGTAGCTGGGAATTTAAGCCATCAGCAACACTAGTTGCCATTTCTAGGAAAGATCTGAGTGACAGAGGAGACTGCCTGGAAATACAAGATTGGTTGCCAGTACTATAAAATGACATTTTAGAATTATGTTCGCAGCTTGGAGAAATGTGATATATAAAATGTAACCTGACGTTGCACTCTTAACAAAATAGTTTGCAGAATCAAGATAGGGATTAATTGACAATGGTTCTGTGGAGGAAGAACTTGAGATTACAATTAATGGCTTCATAAAAAATTTGGGAAAAAACCCCCGAATATCACTCTAAGTTTATAAATTTACAAAAGCCATGAGAAACCATTAGAGAGACACCTCACCAAGGGGACTGGGAGTGTATCTGAGTGTAACATATGGCAAAAGCAGGGCAAGTTGAACCTAGAAATGAAAAGAGTTAGACTGAGCTGGAGAAGAGGTCAAGTATTTTCCTAAGGGAAGATTTTGTCTTCTTTCCCCCCCCCTCCAATATCCAAGTCAGTAATTAAGTTTATATTAATTGGCAATAAAATATTTGAATAAAATTGCTTAAGCTGAAAGTGTTTTGCCAATAACAATGTGTAGGGGTTTGAGGAGTTCTTCTTTTGTTTTGTTGGTTTTTTTTCTTTCTTAAGGAATTTTCCCCATCCGTATGGCTAATGGGCCGTAACAACTGGACACTTCACAGACAAAAGACGTTATCAGCTCAGTGGAGAGGGCCAATGGCCCCTCTCTCCTTACCTGAGGTTGCCCAAGTAGGAGGGTGATACCTCGAGACGGGAGACTGGAGACAGCAGGGCTGGATACAGCCCCTGGCTCTCGCTCTCGACTGGGGAAGAGGCACGGGGCGGCTGAGGCTGTTTGGAGACGAGAGTTTTTTGGCTGTCGTCGTGGACCAACCTGGTCCTGCTTCTTTTGCCGCGGGGTGAGCCCCTGCTCATAAGGGCAGCCCTTTAAACTGAGACACCCACCTCACTAAGGGACGGACTGTTTTACCAGCAGCCTGAGTGCCCCGATCCTGCCTCTCCCTGCCTTCCTTGGAGCCGGGCTGCTGCAGCACGCACCCTCTCCCCCCCCCACCTCTTCGGGGCTGCTTCCAGCCTTCGCTACTCTGTAGCCTCGCACCTCCTGCCTGCCGAGACCTCCCGGGGATTTTCCCACTGCAGCTCCAGAGCGTGATACATCTCCTCCACGACTCCGGGACTCGTCTCTGCAGTCCCAGCTTGCCGCCGGAGCGCCTCTGCAACCGCGAGGGAACCATCACACCTGCCCTGCACACCGAGAGATACCAATGCCCCTGCCAGCTGTGACCAGCACAGCGTCAAAGGGGAAAGTGCCTGCGACTGAAACAGCCGTCACTGGGTTCCTAGTCCTGTTTTGTTGTTAATGCCAAAGTTGTTGTTATTTTTGCCTTATTAGATATACTAGTAAAGAACTTTCTTTGCCTGAGAGCCCCTTAATTTCAAAATTATAACAATTCAGAGGGAAGGGGTCCACATTTTTCCATTCCAAGGAAGACTTCTGCCTTCCTTAGCAGACACCTGTCTCTCAAACTGAGACACAATGTGACAAGTACTGAGCTCAAATTAGACATTGTGACAAAATTTCTAATGGCAAGGGTGTCTAAGTAATGTAATAGCTGTCCTAGATTCTATCCTCAAAGCTTTGGATGTTATTTTAATACAAATACTAAGTAGGGATCACCCAATTCATGGGATTGATTTTTTGATCTCATTATCCATGTTTAGGGATCAACACCTCCCTCCATTTCCCTGCTATGCCTTGCAGTTCTTATTCTCTTAATTTATAATTCTTAGAAGCCTCTAACTTTCAGTCTCATGTCCCCTTTTACATTTCCTTAAATTTTTGCTCCTAGGTTAATTTTAGTCCCTGGTCTTAATTATACACAGACACATTTTATTCACCATCAGCAGACTGTGATAGTCCCATTCCTCCTTCTGTGTCTGTCTGGTCCGCATTCCCTCATCTGAGGTGCAATCATGGAGTTCAGTATTTGCTCACTTTTATCAATATATAGAGAACTCCAGAGTAAGCCTTAACAAATGAAATACTGTGTGACTTGGTAATTGCAATGATTTGATTGCTAGCCTGAGAATTAGGCTTGTGAGTACACTAAATGATTGGATAAACCCTTTAGAATATTGTGTATTCCTGGCAGAAGATAATTAATGCCATCCAAATAGAATTCAGAATTCTGCACACTTGGGACCTAATGGAGCACATAATTATGCAAGAGGTGTGTACAAATTCATCTGTACCTAAAAATATTAAAGTCACAGTAAAGGCTATGGCTTTTCAAAGATCACATAAATACTGACTTTCCAGGTAGCAAACTGAGTATTTTAAAGATTTCCTATAGGCCTATTTCATACTAAACTTTCGTTTTTAGGAAGGATTGCATGGCTGTAATCCTTTTTTGTGCATCAGATTTCCCAGTGGTAACACACAAAATATTTTACACTCATTTTCTTTCTTGCATCTTAAAACTTTTCAATCCAAATAACAAAATTATAATTTTAAAAAAATTTTACTATGGTGACTCTGACAGATACTGCAATAACCAGGAATCCATACTGAAAATGCAGAGAGTCATAGCCTAATCTTTCAATTCAGAACTGTCTTGGGGTGATTTTATAAAAAATACTGTATTCCCCTATCTTCTGCTTTATGCTCAGAAGTAGGTCCTGTTGCTTTAATCTAGGTCCGGGGAGGGGGAGGAGCTGGGGAAATTCTTTGGCTCAGTGTTGTGTTTCACAACACACTCCCAGTTCTCAGCTCTGCAGTGGAGAGAGTGACTTACATTCTTTGCTTTTAGCTAGCTTCCTTTTGTTAGCCGAGGCAAGAAATTTTTCCTGGAACTGTGGCTTCTTCTTCTGGAACTGTTCAGCTTAGCTCCAGTCTGAGAACAAAAACATCACCGGGAATTGGATGCCATCCACTGGCAGGGTGCCCAGGGATACTGCATCCCGGCTCCGGACCTCGGAAGGACCCGAGCAACAGCTAAAGAAAGAGTTCTGAATCCACCAGCTTTCTCTGAAGTGAGAAGGTTCAATATTAACAGTTATTCTTTTTTCCTGTGCCTGCAGGCACTCTGCTTGTTAAACAGTATTTTTCACTTTCCTCAAAGAAATTCCTTTCGTATTGATGGGGGAGGGAGTGCTGAAACCTGCCTTCTTTAGAGGAGATGTTCATTTCAGGACATTTCTTCCTAAAATTGTCTCAAACCGAGACAAAAACTCAGATCTTATGAGTGGCTCTGCAAGAAGGAAGAACGCTGTGTGCTCAGGTGGCCGAGGTACCCTATGGCACCTAACCTGTATCAGGAAGAGTGTGGCAGCAGGACGAGGGCAGTGATTGTTCCTTGTGCTGGGCACTGGTAAGGCCACACCTCAAATCTTGTGTTCAGTTCTGGGCCCCTCAATTCAGGAAGGACACTGAGGTGCTGGACCCTGTCCAGAGAAGGGCAGTGGAGCTGGGGAAGGCTCTGGAGCACAAGTCTGATGAGGAGCGGTTGAGGGAGCTGGGGGGCTCATCCTGTAGAAAAGGAGGCTCTGCGTGGACCTTCTCACTCTTTACAACTCCCTGAAAGGCGGGTGTAGCCAGGTAGAGATCAGTCTCAGAAATGACTGGGCATGGCACTTAGTGCTCTGCTTTAGCTGATTATGGTGGTGTGGTGGTGATTGTTCACAGGCTGGACTAGAAGAACTTGGGGATCTTTTCCAACTTCAATGATTTTATGATTCTAAAATAGTGTTATGTCTTCTTGTACTGGCTCTTCCCTATTTGAGATTTTTCACAGTTTTTAGGAACGGATCACTTTTTGTTCGTGAAGAGGGGGTGGGAGTAATACTTTATAACTGTTGAGCCCCAGAATATGTAACATCATTCTGTGCTGCATGAAACCTTCACCAGCACCAAGATGTAGACTGAGGGTGACAAGGTATGGACACTCGATTCTGACCAGAGATGCTTGTGCAAGCACATGCAGCTCTGAAATGCAGCTCTTAGTTTGTTCTGTGATATTTTACTCTTCCACCTGTACTTTTGGCTGTTGATTGTTGTCCGTTTACATCACCTGCCACATAACATCACCCCACAGCAAATTGAGAGCATATAGGAGAGAACTGAGAGCAAAGCAGAGTTGTAAGGCAGACCCTGGCCTCTGCAGTGTAGTGGTCTGGGTCACAAAGTCATGCCAACCCCACACAAGAGAACCTTAGCTACACATCTATGAAGGTCACAGATTAAATTTTACACTCTTTTAATGCTGTTTCATGAAGTTTGGCAGTAGGTTGCTACTGTAATGGTATACAATCATAATAAAAAGCAGCTATATATCTTCTCTACTGTCATGCAGCCTATCGTCACACACTGTGGGGCTGCTTAAAAGCACTCCAATATTTTAACTTTGCTATGGGTGGGTGAATAGACTAGGGATAATGGGTTTGTAGTCTGAATTTAACAGTAACTGGTGCAGAACATAAAACACACTGAGATGGAAAGCAATATTTTTTAGTCCACCATAAGTATCTCGTACTTTATGTAACAGCTATAATTGGAAATACTCCATTTAAATTGTGTAATTCAAATTGCATTTGTATGAGTACTTGAAGTTCCACATCCTGATAACTTGGGTTTTATCTCATTATGTTAATGATAATTCATTTTCTCAGCACTAAGAAAAACAGGTAAAAAGAAAAAAAAAGAATTTCAGAATATATATTTTCCGTTGTGAGTTACATGCCTTTAATACTGAAGAAGCAACCCCATCTCAACCAAAAATAACCCCAAATGTCATTCCATTCGGTCATAATTATGTTGTTTATATGGCATGTACATTTTGAGGGTTGTGAGTAAGGGATGATGAATCCTAACTGAAAGAAGACATCTGAACACAGTAATTGCAAACTTTCGTTACAGTTTTGAGAAGGCAGAAGTGTCTGTTGCAGTTGTATATAGGCAAAAAAATCAGCCAGGATGGAAATATCAACATCTCTAGTGTTCTGGTTTTTTCTGTTGTTGGACACATCTAATAAGTCTAAGAACAACGCAAAAGGGAATGTTTTCATAGCAAGTCACAATAAAAAACCCCCAAACTTCTGCATATTCTTGTGTTTGCACCATTTGCTTTCTAGGTTTGTATTGCAATAGAATTTCTTTAACTTCATTTTAGGTAGATTTTCCCATTATGATTTCATAAAAGTGTGTAGTAGAGAAATCAGGAGATCTTACTGTTTGCCAGTAACAAACCTAAATTCGTCTATTCTTTTAATAGCACATCTTTCCACTAAGTGAAAAATTTTATAGAATCTGAGATGTGTTAGAAGAAAGGTCAAATAATCTAGCATTATTACTCACTACTCTACAATTATATAATAAAAATCTTATCCATCTTAATGCATATATGAAAAATATCAGAAACAGGATATTTCTGTGAAAATTGTAACTACAGTGTTTTAGTTTTATTTCACAGAATCTCCAGCTTAATTTTACTGAGCACTGAATATACATATCACATATAGGCATATATATCCTTTACACAATTACAGGTTATTTTCATAACATTACATATATAAATAATGTAGATTTTGTTAGAGGTGAATGCTGTACAAGTAGAGAATTCAGAATGAGTGAAAATTTGCCTAACGTATTTGCATGCCTTTATTTCTCTTCACTGTATCTGAACTAGTCTCCCATTTAGCAAAAGCACTTAAATATGTACTTTATATGATACACACTTGTTCTGCTGACAGAAATTGGATCAGCTCTAGTTAGCTTAAAGGTGGTCTGTGCATGAAGTTTACATATAGACACTGGGGTTATTTATGATCATCAAGCTGTCTAATGACCTTACCAGAACCAACCAAAAAACTCCTTTTAATAAATGTCAGCTAGTGGGAAACAAGTGACTTGTGTGGTGTGTGAGCAGTGTGTACCAATATTTCTGTTTTTAAGCTAAACCCGAGAAGACCTGGGGTGAACTTCTCTCTTTGATCAGATACAATTTAGTTCAGTCCTCAAAGATCCTTAAAATTAATTGTGTAGTAAGGAGTGAGGTGTGAAAAACTTGTTATTCCTTATGTGACCTTTCTCCCACCTTGTAGTTGTAATTTGCCAAAATATTTCCAGTAAGAGAAATAAAACCAAATACTTTAAAGAATAAAGGTCATATTTTCATCTCGGGTAAATCAGAAGAGCTCCATTAAATCAATGAAAATATAATAGCTTTTAAGGATAAAATGTCAAGTTCTTGGAGTTGCTGCTTGTTCATTTCGTATATCTTTACTATACACTGCCTGCATAACTCAACTTGCTTTTCTGTGCTGTTTTCTTTAATTTTACTTTCTTGCTATCCATAACAGGAAGAGTCAAACTGTATAATCCTGGATCAAGAAAAATCGGATATTTTAATGGGTTATTCTATTTGTACTTTGACTGCTCTGAGTTCATCATTAATATGAAACACACTTGAAAAAGTTGCTGTGCTTCTGTAGAACACTTTCTTGCTTATCTTCTGATCCTTCAAGTCTTCGCCCTTCTTGAATTGGGGTATTATGGCTTCTGCTCGTGTTTGTTTTTGGTAACCGTATTTACTTAGCTTTCAGTTGTCAACCTCTTAAAAATGTGAGGTGTTCTGATTCTTTGGTTGAAATGGGCTGTTACTACAGCAACCAGATTAGTATGGTAGCTGTATTTTTCCATCTTTGCACACTTTGTACTCTTAACAGGTCTCAATCACCCCCTTGGGTTTTTTTGGTGGTGATTTTTGTCTTGTTTGTTTGTTTTTACTACTTGATTCTCTAGAGAAAGGATCTTAGCAATAGTGATTCACCCTGTGTTTTCATGAAATTCCTAACATCAACTGCTGCTATTTTTTAAAATAAATTAATCTAGAGTAGTTTAAATTCAAAGTACTTATTTGATAATGCTCAAATTAATGATTCAGGATCTATTCATCATCAGAATTTGATGATGGTTTAAATTTACAGGAGGTCTGAAAATTCTCTGTGGTGGGCACAGGCATTTAGCACTGATGCTAAGACAACTTCTTGGCTAAAGCTTGACAATAAAGCAAATTGGTCTGTGATTTTTAGTTGATGTCTCAACACTAATAAAATTTTACTAGTTTTTTTCTTTCTTTTTTAATAACTTTTGAATATATTAAATGTTTTCGTAGCATTTAAAAACACTTGATAAATGGCAGAGAAAACTCTGAAGACCCTTAAGGGAGAAATTACATAGCTGATCACAATGAAGTTTAGAGAATTTTGCTATTACTAGTCCCAAATCTTAAAAGAGGAGGAAAAACTAAAAAAATCAAAAAGCTCAAAGTCACACATATGCATAGATAAAAATTATTTATATTAAATAATATAAAAATAATCTTGCTTTTAATTTTGAGCGTTTTCAGATGTACTTACTTTTTCTCTCTTAAAGCTTGGAATAATCATTAAAATCCATATTTCCCTTTTTAATTTTCCTACTTACAGCACCAGGAATTTTGAGAAAACATTCTCCTGACAAAAACCTCATGGTAAAATTGTTAGAAATTACAACTTGGACTCCCACATCCAACTCCTTCAAAGATGAAAACGGAGCACTTGATGACAGGGGATGGTTGACATAGTATTGTAATCCTACAACATTATTATTCAACCAAAGATAAAGATGAAGACTGGGAAAAAATAATCAAAAAAAGTGGACAAAGTCAATTCTCAAAATTTATTTTTATCATAATTGAGATTTTGATGATTGGTCCTTAACATTTATTAAAAATCACAATGATTTATAACACCTTGTTTTTCAAATATGGCTTTCTCTGAAATACACAAGGCTTGTATTCAGTTCCTCTGTGTGAAAATGTTATAAATAGTCCTAACTGTAAATCTGTCTGAAAAGATATTATTTTTTCTTTAATTAGTATGAAAGCATTTAGAAAGATTTTTTTTATTTGTAGTGTTGGGTTGTTTTTGGTAAAAAATTGACATGTATGAGAACTGCACAGAAATTCTGCAGTCTGATTCCACTCTTTTTCTCTTACACCTTTCTAAACCATTAATGAGTAGATGAAAACTAAAGGCAACTTGTCTCTAGCCTACAACTGTGGATAGATTTCAACTGAAGATTTTAGACTGGTGCTCTGGACTGCAGAAGAAACTAGTTTCTTAAAAACTGAAACCTATCTTAAATTAATACTAATTTAAAGTGAAAAGAAAATGTGATGTGCCATCTAGCTATTAAAACATGCAAGCAAAAGTGCTGAAAAAAGTAACATCTGGAACATAAGCTATTAAGGAAGTCAAAAGAGTTTCAGTTTCATCAACTTTTTCTTCTGGCTGAGAGTTTAATAAATCAATTGTTTTTGCTGAAATAATTTTGGATTTCAGTACACATTTCTTTCAGACAAAGTATAATGAGGAAGAATATCTTACATTTACAGTCAGAGTCTCAAAGCTTTTAGTCAAAAGGACAGATTCAGCAATAAACAATGTCTGTCTCCTCATTTTTTACGGCCATATGATACGTCAAAGCTTTTCAGTGTCTTCTGTTTGATATGTAACATAGGACTCTGAAGCTAAGAAACAAACACAGATGATGCAGTTCAGTGGGGATACTTGGAATATTTCTGTAAGAAATATAAAAGAAGTAGTCCTAGATAAGTAATAAATCTAGTATACCAAATGACTCATCTGCTTGAGAATGTAAATAGTAATTTTCTTATGAGGTGGAAAATAAAAATACTTCCTTTCTCATTCCATCCCCCCATCCCCTCTCCTTCTTTGGCATGTTTTTGAGAATCCCAATTGCATTAATAAGTATGTTCCATATCCCTCTCTCTTTCAGCAATGAGAAATTTAATACAAAGAGAAACAGAGCAAGACCTTGTTTTTTGCAACACTGAGTGTCTCAATACTGAAATTTTGTATATGAGTCATCAAGCGGAATCTGAAACCCTTTGTTTGCTGTTATGGGAGTTTTGGGGGAATATTTACTTGCCTAAATTCTCAGTTGTCTCCAGCTCTGCCTGAAACTGGAGAGGAAGCACTTGAGGGAGTCATAGATGTGGAGAAATGAGTAGGTTAATTTGAATAACAAGTTAGTGAATACATTGACTGACTCACAGTGTGTGAGTATGCTTAGTTTCTTTCACGGAGTACAAAGCTAACTAGGAAAATCAAGGCTAACCAGGAAAATCTTGCAGCATGATGGGAGTGCCCTAAGACCATGCAATGCAACTTAGTAGATCATAGAAAACATGTTTATGAATCTGAACTTTTTTTTTCAAACTGTGAATAGATGTTCTTAGATGACTTCAAACTTTTCAAAGCTGCAATTTATCTGTATTTTTGCACTTTTGTTCTAATAGGCTAAGAACACAGAAAAAGCCCTGTACTGATCTGACCTCTCTTTGCAAAGTTTTGACTGGTATGAAGAGGAATGCTCCAATTTGTAACTACTTGAAGCAGGAAATATGCTAATCTGGAAAGCCGCAGCAGCCCTGTGGCACATCCAGCCGACAAGGCTGCTCTGCTCTCCTGTCTTCACTCATCAGCTATCCCAGACAGTCAGTCTCTGCTGGGTGGAGAAGTGCTGGGGAAATCTGCCCTGGTGCCAGGGCAAGGCAGGCTTAGCCAAGGGCCCTCGCAGTGGGAGGACACATGCCTCTGGGTGGGAAAGGCTCCATCCAGGCTTGGCAGGGCCTGGCACAAGGCAGAGAGATATGTGATTGTGCCGGGGTGGTTGTCTGTCTATGACCCTTTGGAGGTTGTCTCCAGTGTGGAAGGGAGGGAGGGAGAGCAGGAGAGGAAGCCTCGATCTGTTCTGCACCTGCACAGTGCTGAAGCCAGGCCAGGTGTCACACCCATGGGGGGGACACAATGTCCTGCTATGAGGCCTGGGGGAAGAGGTGGTGTGTCCAAGGCCCCAGATACTTCCTTATGCTTTCCACTTGACACAATCTGGATTAGCACAGGGTACCTGACAGAGATAGAGAAGGAGTTTGCCAGGGGTTGTCAGCCCTGGTGACATTTGTGAGGCTTCAGTCCTATGAGAATGCCTTGGTTACACTTCCTAAAATAATTTAATTTGGGCATCTCTGGTCAAGATCACCTACCTGTCCAACAAGAATATCTGGAACTTTTATCTGTGGTTGTGGTTGTTGTTTGTTCCTTTGTTTTACTTGTGTGGAGTTGCATCGACATCTTGAAGAATTTTGTATACATTGCTTCAAATATTTTTTTCAGAGTTTAAGAGCCTTATTTGTTTTTAATGGAATCCATTCAAGCCTTGACAAAACATTCCTGTGGTTTACAATAGAGGTACCTTCATTGCAGTGCAGTTACAGCAGAATTGCTCTGCAAGCTCCCTTTCAATAACTAACTAGAACTAATTAACGTTACTGAGTAATTCACTATGTAAGTGTATTATTCATTGTCTTTTCTCATTGTAATACTTCTACTGAGTGCATTAATGTTACAAATGAACTCTGTTGTAATTACACCATAATTAGGCACACAATATTACAATCAGGAAATTAGTAACTGGTAATAACAAAAAATGTTACTACTCTACAATTGTACTTGTAATTACCAAATAACTGTGCTTTAGTGATGTAATTTGAAAGGATGCCAAAAAAATCAATCCTTCCACCTCTATCTGAAAGAGGTTTTGTACACACACATATATTTAATAGACATTAAATATATTAATTAACAAATTTTTAATACAACAGAAATAAGTCTAATTTTATGCCTCTCTGTAGATACATCTGTAACATATCCCTATTCACTAAAGAACCATCCCCTTTTATATCTGTTGTTTCCATGCAATAACTCATTTCTATTTTCCATTTTAGACTTCCTAATGCTAGCATTCAGTATCAGATATGGCTATACTATTTTTGGGATATTTGTTAAAATATTCTTGATATGATAATCAAACAGGACTCTGGAAAAGAGCTATGAGAACTGATGTGATGAGTCCATATAGCTGTCCTGATGAGTCCAAAACTCCTGCCACAGTGTGAATGAATTCACAGTGGAAAGAATACTAGGATTTACTATGACTTCCTGAGGCCTAGTTGCTAAATGTAAACCCAAGCATGTTATTTCTGTTCCTGTCTTTGCTGATGCTCCTGAGTAGATTCACGATTTTCCACCTTTTCTAAAAGAGTTTGACCCCATTAGTGGATGGTGCTTATCAATATTTGGATTTTATTTCAGAAATTCTGGAAGTTATATGTGAAAGTAGAATACAGAGATTTCCATGCTGCCTTCTGTCTCTTTCTGGGATGTGTCCCCAGCATTACAATAGCATAAAAGAACTGAAAGCCAGGTTTGGTTTATTAAGCAGAAAAAACTACATGGAAATCAGGGAGAAGTCCAGTTAAGCTCTCTTATAGATTATGTCCCATGACATTCATATACAGGAAGCCTATTGATTTACTGGAGTTGATATTATGATCCTATAAACTGATTGCAAGAGTACTGTTGTGTTCTGCTTCCTTGATGTCTTGTATACTCTGATAATCTTAGTGTTCTAGAAATTACTGAATGTGAAACAAAACTCGAGGGCTTTCTTACTAGCAATTAGGGAGAGTTTGTGGATTAGAGGTTAATTCGGTACAGAAAAAATCCTTCTTTTACTGATTGGAAAATCTTTTCAGTTTTCACACATCTGCCTATTGAGTCTCATCAGTATGCATTTTGAAAAATACAATGAAAAGGAGAGAATGATAATGCTATATCCTGATTTCCTTCGTTCTGGAACAGCAGCAGGGTTAGTGCAAGAGGGAAGAGTAACTGGTTACATACATGTCTCTGTTTGAGACAAGTTAGGAGGAAACATCCTGAAATGAATGTGCCCTCTAAAATGGCAGGTTTCAGCACTCCCTCGCCCCAGCAACTACAAAAGAAATTTCTTAGTGGAAAGTGAAAAAAACTGTTTATTTAACAAGCAGAGTGCATGCAGGCATGGGAAAAAGAATGAATAATGGTAGATAATTAACTTTCTCACTGCAGAGAAAGCTAGTGGATTTAGGGTTCATTCTGTAGGTGTGTCTCAGCTCCTTCCAAGGTCTGGAGCTGGGATATGGCCTCCCCTCCTGGCTGTGGCGTGGAGCCTCCCAGCAATGTTCTGGTATTTGGTCCGGGGCAGAGCTAAACAGTTCCAGAAGAAGAAGCCACAGTCCTGGGAAAACGTCTTGCCTCAGCTAACAAACAAGAAGCTAGTTAAAAACACTCCCTCTGTCCGTGCTGTACAACACAGCTGAGAGAAATATGGAGGAGGATGTGTGTTTGAACACAGACCACTGAAAGAATTCCCCTGGCTTCCTCCCCCTCTCCCAGACCTAGCTTAAATTTACAGGGCCCATGTCTGGGCATAAAGCAGATGATAGGGCATACAGTATCGTAAAGTCACCCCAAGACAATCCATCTTGTCAGAAATTTAAAACATGGATATTGATTTAATGTAAGATATAGCCAAGGAAATGTGAATCACTAACTAGACATTTAGCAAATCTAATATAGGCTCAAATCACTTTGCTGTAAAAGAGTGGCAGAATATTTTAATAATGTTTTGCAAATTTAGACATTGCCACTAGTCAGTTGGGAAACTTGCTACTAATAAATATGGTAACTATTCTTGTTAGTATCTGCTGTTTCTATTTTTACTAAAATACACTTTTTTAAACCAACCTTGCATGTTTGAACAAAACCAGGTTTTACACAGATAAATTTAATTTGCATTCTAGTAAGATGACATGAAGACACACAGGATGTTTCATGGATAGATTCCTATTTAGCTGGTTTTACTTGTGCTTTAGTATATTGGCTAATACTTATTATCCTTTATTTATGCAGGATCAAATTTGCATCTTCCATATAGCAATACTTTGTATTACATTTCTGCTGTGAAGTACTCGAAACATTTCTATTCCTTTATTAAAAATATAGTCACTGGATATGAAGCTGTGGTCTAGGATAGGAGTTTAAAGGTTTCTTTTTTTTTTAATCCCCCCAAACCAAGCAATAATAATCTTGGGCAAAATTTGCCCTGTAATTTCCCAAGGGAGCTAAGGCAAGGTGTTCTGACTGTATCCAGAATTCAGCAAATCTTTGGACAGAATGTAAATTTGACAATCCTCTACTGCTAATGTGAAATCTATTGTTAGTGAGCATGGCAACTGTCCAAAGGTTTCCCATGTGGTTCTGAGCCGTAACGTTTACTAGTTGCAAGGGCAATCTAGCATGTTGTAGGGATGGGTTGTATGTGTTCAGACTAAAGCGCTAGACAAAATATGAGAAATTATCATCCTCTAAAGTTCTCTGAAAATATTGTCAGCTACTTAAAATCCTTCATAATTAATAAAGTATTTAGTTTCTCAGCATTATTTCCCCAGAACACTGCATGATGTGCGTGATTTTTTTTCCTCTTTTTTTCTGCAAAACTCCAGCTGAACTTAAACCTTTAGCATTTTAGCACAGTAATTCCCATGCCCAGAGCTGTAATAAAAACTAAATTCACAGCAGAAACTCAACTCATGTAGGCTACTTGCTGCTCAGCATTTAGTGTTGAAATGCTGGTGGCTGGGGATTTTTCTAAAACAGATAATTCTGAACCCTACTAAGAAAGCACTATGATAAATATGTTTATTTTATGATACAGCTTAGGACATAGCAAGTAATTTTTCTAATGCCATAGGATGGATAATGAAATGGAAATGTGTTGATACTATATGATTGGAAGACACTAAATGATAACACAGCTATGGTTATTAAAATAAGAATTACAAGAATTTCTGTATGAACTGGGGTGGTTATTGAAGAAATGCTGGGCAGAAAAATGATAGCTTGTTTCATGTTGCAAGTCTACATCACCAGTGTTATCTGACATGGGGAAGATGACAAATGCAAAAGAGCCAAGTGCAGAAATGAAGGACAAATGCAAAATCTTTATGGATGAAATATGGAAAATACAAATATTTTTAAAAAGGTGCTGCTAGAGTCATCTAGAGCGCTGTGGACAATTCTGTTCATCCATGTTCAAGAACAGTGTCCTCAAAATACAGACACAAATAATGGGTATGAATATTTGGTAAAGAGATCTTGAGGATGCTATGTGAGTTTGGCAAAATGAAATCTGAGAGCAGAAGTTTATCTTTTAAAGGTGCATGAAGGCAGGTAAAGATTACTCAAGTAGAAAATCTATTTAAACTAATGTCTTGGAGTGATTCTATGACCATACTGTATTCCCCATCGCCTGCTTGATTTCTAGTGTACCTTAAAATTGCAAAGCGGGGAGAGAGAAGCTGAGAAAACTCTTCAAAGCGGCCAGCTTGACCTTGCATCTAGAATGTTTTGCATTCTTTTCTCTCCCGATCTGACAACTTTTGTTGGTTGGAGGAGTTTTGCTCTCTTTGGCTTTCAGCAGAGAAGGGACTGTGATCTGCCTCAGTGGCTTCTGTTCCTTTTTGGACTGTTTTTGGTTTGCTTCTTCGTCTGAGACCAGCTACCATCTCCAGAACCTGCTCGGCATGACCCTCCAAGGGGGATCGTCGGACCCTGCCTGGCCCGGCCTGGCCCAGTGTAGGACTGCAGGTTTTACCTACAGAAGGAACTCTAAAATCCATAGTCCTCTTTTAAGGGACGAGGGAGGGAGTTTCAATATCCTTTTTTGCCCTGTGACAGTGGGGGACTCTGCTTGTTAAAGAAATAGATTTTTTCACCTTCACTTGAGAAATTATTTTCCCAAACCTGTAGAGGAAGGGCTGCCAGAGCCTGCTTGCGTGTCAGGGAGGAGAGAGAGAGAGACGCCCCTCTCGGGTTGTTTCCTCCTGGATTTGTGTCCAAACTGGCACAATTAAAGCTAATTGTTAGTGCAAGAAATGGGTGAAAAACTGGCCTTGATTCAAACCTACATTTGGAATTCGATGGAAGTTTATATATCTCAGAGGAATTCTGTTTTGAAGTAACCCTTGAGTATTGGGAGATGGTGGCCTAATTACGCTTAATAGCTTGATACCTGTGCATCTATGGAGAAAACTGCAATAAGGTGACCTCTGTAACATCAGAGAATGACACCTAGTGGCTTGGGAAATCATTCCAGTTCTAAGTTGTGCACACACAAGCTGTGCCGCTTAAGTCTTAGCTTAGACTCTCCTGACTGTCCTGACATATGTTGTCAGACATCAGAATATGGTTTTGTGTTCGTTTAACGCAATCTGGCTTTTAATGGGGGTGAAGGAAGCCACAGAGGCTGCTTCTGAGAGAGAAGCTCCTTGAAAATTCTACTATGTCCAGCAGAGCCAATTGCTAAAGTCTCTGACGATGGACATACTGGCTGGCCCAATTAGAGAGGTTAGCAATGCTTCTGTGATGACATCTAAGAAGGAAGAAAAGGTGCAGGGGGGCCATCCTGGCGCCACAAGCAGCCACGCAGCTGAGACCATGTGGCTGAGGCTAGCGCTGGGAGTGCCCATGCGGCTGGGAGTGGCCGTGTGACCTAGATTGGCGCAACTGGGGCAGCGCCACACAGCCGCTGCTGTCTCGGCATGGCTTGCAATGAACTTTATTTGCTTAGCTGCTTTTAACTAGCCATGCTGGGAACAGAAGGGCAAAAGAGGAGACAGCCGCTTTTCCTTTTTGGCGCCCTGCATGTAGAGAGGTGCTGAGTGGAGCTGGCAGCCAGCGCAGCTCGCATGGTGCCGGCAGGGACCACGTGACCAGCAGCGAGAGGCATGGTGATGCGGAGCCTGGACAGGATCAACCTTTCAGTGCTGTGGAACTCCATAAAAACTTTTCAGTTGATAGAACTTGAGAGCAAACAAACTTACAGACACCAATTCTCGCCCGAGTTAGAGAAAAGGAAAAGGTGAAGACATCTGAGGAGAACACCATGGCAAAACTAAGGACAGTGAAAAAGAGGGAGGGGGAGGAGCAGGTGCTTTGGATGTTGGAGCTGAGATTCTTCTGCAAGCCATGGTGAGGACTATAATCCAACAAACTGTTTTTCCATGTAATTCATGAAGTGCATGGAGAGATGTAAAAGTCTACCCACAGCCCCTGAGAAAAGATACTCACACTGGAGCATGTGGATACTGAAAAGCTGTAATCTAGTAAGAAACTTGAACAGAGAGAGAAGACCCTTGCTTCCAAACTAGAACAGCTCATCCTTAAAAGACTATACCCCATGAACTAAAATGACCCATGCCATGTAGTTCAGGAAAACTATTTAGCCCGTGGGAGGCACTCACATTGCAGCAGGTTGGCCAAGATTGCTACCTGTGAAAATTAAAACCACATTGGAAAAGTTCACAGAGAACTGTCTCCCGTGGAAAGGACCCCATGGCATAGCAGAAGAGACTCGTCTCCCTAAACCAACTGAAGAAAGATTTTTAGAAGTGACAAACTTACTGAAAACCCCAGGTTTCGTCTTCCTGCACTGTCGGTGGGAAGGAAAAAAAGGCTGGAGGGAAGTGTTGGGGTTTTAGGAGTTCTCCTTTTGTTTTGTTTTTGTTGTTTTTTTTTTTTTTTTCCCCCTGTTAAGGAATTTTCCCCTATACATGTTGCTAGGAGACAATAACGACTGTATACTTAACAGAGACAAAAGAAGTTGTCAGCTAAGGGGAGGATGCAGCTGGCTACTCTCTTGTTACCTGATGTTTCCCATGTAGAGGAGAGATACTGCGAGATTTGAGACTGGGAAAAACAGGGTTGGGGGCAGCCCCTAGCTCTCTTGCTCTCTCTCTCTCTCATCTTGGGTAGGAGGACGATTGGTGCTGCCGTTTGGAGAAGGGAATT